>PVIJ01005480.1:67509-103252 GCA_004024925.1 Scalopus aquaticus
CCAACCCCCCCCCCCCGCCCCTCCTTTCCTCAGGTTCTCCCTACTTGAGAAAACATACTACTCAGAACAAGGTGATAAGAGGGTCCTCTTAAAGCCAAGATCTGGTGAAATTTCACTGCTCAAAAATGATCACAGTCTCATCACCCTGCTGATCTGTAGGATAAAGGTCAAAGCTTTGGAAACTTTCATAATCTCTCTGGAATCATCCCTCTAACAATCCCCCTGAGGCACTCTGATGCTGTTGTGATGCCACCCCCCCCAACCCCATCTCCAGGCACGTCTACATCTCCCACCTTTGCTCACACTCAGTCTAGAACACACTAGACAATTCTTTATTCTTTACGGAATCACTAATTTCAATCTTCTTTCAATAGACCTGACTAAGGATTAACTCCATTGGTTGGTCAACAAATACTCATTAAGATACTCCTCTGTGTCAGGCGCTGTCTCAGGCAATCTGTATGCAGCAGTGAATCAACCCCTTATCCCTACCCTGTCAATGCTCATAACCTCTTACTCCTCAGCATCCCCCCATGGTCTGCAATGGAATTCATATACACTGTATAGAACTCTTTCCTCTCGCACAAAGTGAGTCTCTGGAAAAAGGGATTCTGTCTGATCTAGCTTTATATTTCTTCTAGCTGGCACAGAGATTGGCATACTAAGCACTTAATAAATAATTGATGGGTACAAGTTGACCTGAACAATCTTCACACTGAAAAATACTCACCTATAATTCATCTGAGGATAGTATTTTCCCTTTTATTAAAATAATTATACCTATGAATTTCCTTTTGGCAAAATCCCATTTGTCACGCGTGTACAACACAAAGAAAGACATATTCAGCTTTGGACCCCTGGGACTTTGCACAGTGCAAAGTATTCAGCAGGCACTCAATAAATGTTAACCGAAAGGAGGGAGTGCGGGAGGCAGGGAGGGAGGAAAAAAAGAAGGGAAAAATGAAAGTCTGGGTGCAAGAGAAGAGCTGGAAGTGGAAGATCATTATCCCTGAGGTAAATGGTTCCGGCCTCAGAGGAAGAAAGTGGCACAGGGCCAAGAAAGGGAGATCCTGGCTGGGCCTGCCACAACCAGGGCAGGTTTCACTTGTCAGGTTAGGGAAAGCACCTTCAGGAACACCATTGTTCCGGAATGACAGGCCTGAGATATTTAAAGGGTAACTGGGTGAGTAAGCCCCATTGAAGAGAGTAATAAAACCAATTTCTTACACATACTCCAGGAGCAAGCATAAATAAATCAGTAATCCTTCCTGACACACTCCATTTGGTGAGTCAAGTCTCCTATTCATGTACAATGCAGGTGAGCAAACACAGGTTTTTGAAAAGGAACAGAAACAAACTCATGTTGAAACTTCCCAGAAAGCCATCACCCTTGATTATAAAGCACTTCTGCCAATACAACCAACCAGGATTTTTATTAACCAGAAAAATAAAGATGGGAGCACCAACACCCCTGCAGATTAATTCACTGAAAAATGGATATACATCCAGAGATCATGACCTCTCTCCCCCATTCGGTCACCCCTTCTCCCCAACACACAAACTGAGGTTGTGGTGGAGAATCTAGGTGGCCATCCAGGGGAAGAAGCAATTAAATTAGACCATGTATGTGGGAGTGACGAGAGCATGCTCTCTGATGCACAGTGGGTCCTCTTCAAATGTTTTTAAAATAAAATAAAAAAAAAAAGCAACAGAGGAAAGAACAGCTCATCTAATCTATACTTGGAATTTCTCAAATTACTCATAAGAGCACTTAAAAAATTCCAGAAAGACAGAGAGTATGCAGCCCCTGTCAAAATAGTATTAAGTGCTGAAACACAGACAAAGATAGGTAATTAACTGCTACTAGCTTCGATGAAAATGTCTGCAATCTTGTTTAAGTGCTTGGGTGATATAAAGCATTTGGAGATAAACTTAGGAAAATGTGGGGAGTGAGGAGTAGGGAGAAAAGGTGTTTACAAAACTACCATGCAGTCAGTCTTTTACAAAACTAGATCACACACACACAAAAACTTTTTAAAGTGCAAAACACCTAATGATCAAAGCTCTCCTGGAGTGATGGAAAAACATTCCACAAGGTTCCCTGGAGGTCTCTGGAGGGTCTCTTCCTGCAAGTAAACCCTTTAAAGGCTACAGGGACAGACTCTCTAAAATATGACTGATAAGCCAAGCCTCTAAATCAAATCCTTTATATTCAGATATATGAATTCATCATTAAGTCTCCCTCTGGCTAATTTGGACCTTTGGACCCACTAAGCTGCAAGGAATGTCATCTTCCAGAAGAATGAATTGCATAGAGAGAAAACAAGAAGAAAAGGCTTAAGCAAGAAGAAAAGATAGGGTGTGGAAAGCAACTGGGGAGAAAGTGGTGGGAAATGATGCCCTTGAGCAGCCGGCTAAATCATTTTGTGACCTTTTCTCTTTGACTCCCAACAAATTTCCAACTGTGGAATCAGGAACAAATTAAACTTGAGTAATGGTTTAAAGTTAGAACTTTTGCTAAAAACATTTTGATTTTATGTGTAAACTTATGAGAACAGAAGAATCCCAAAGAGTTTAAAGATGAAGGACTTTTGAAAGGATTAAATTAGAGATAGTAAATCTGGGGTTAATTCTACTATGTTGGAATCAATATCGCGCGTGCGTGTTGGGGGGGGGGGGAGGGAGAGAGCACGCATACACATTCGTGAGAGCAAGAGAGAGAGCCTGACCTTGTTTTCTAACAGTATCTGCCTCAAGTATTAGAGTTTATGTTAAGGCAATAATTTTGTCATTGACAGTGTGAAAACTTTTCAGAATGAAAAGACACACTAATAATGGCCTTTACTACATCATGACACAAAGTTGAGGGTCAACACTTCCAGAACCTTGTTCTAAACTAGATGGCTACACATACATAGACGACTAGTTTCAACAAAGAATGAAATAAAAACTGAAAATTCGTAGGTGAATTATTTCAATATCAATAATCAAATATATTAATATTTGCAATCATTTCTGAATTCTGTTTGTTGTTTCTTAAGCATTCAGAGTGGACATTAGGGTTGAGATTTACTAAAGGACTGCAATGTTAATTCACTACCGGTTTTATAAAGATAATATGAGAGAGAATAATAAGGAACAAGGTAATAAACTAATTTAAAATCAGTGGTTTAGGAAGGAAGATTAAAAATTATTCATTTCACAATTCAGAGCCAATGACAGTAGAGGAAACACAGAAATCTGCAATAGCCTCCAAAACATGTAAGTCAAAGAGAATATGCCACAGCTTGTTCTGAGCAGTTTCTGCTGCTACTTAAAACAACAACAACAATTAAAAAACTTAAAAGAAAAACAAAAAACAAAGCTTTTCCCAACAGTGTAGAATATGGCAGAAATAGTAAATACCAAACCCAGACAAAAGAGGAAGTTAGTCCCTTACATAGAAATGGGTGGCTTGCTATATGTGATATTAAAATCTGCCATAACTTGAATGGGACAGTAATAAAAATAAATTATTTCCCTTTTTGCAAAGCATGAGAGGGTAGGAAATTGACCCAAACTGCCAGAGAAATGAGGAAGCACACTTTCACACTGTCCTCAGAATGCTATTTCCCAATTTATCCCTCCCTCAGATGCCCTTTTTCTGCCACGTCCCTGCTCTCTGCTCTTCAGCTGTTCTCTCACCAAACTCCTCAATTAAATTATCTCGCGTTTTTCTCTGATAAGCTGTTCACAGCTTGTCACATTACTATACCATAACCCTTCCCACAAGCAGCTGAAACAGTACACTTAGATGTTCATCTCTCCCTTCAGCTGCTCGCTGGTGTCCTGGATCACGAGTACAAGGCCGGTAGGTTCTCTATCAGCAGTTTTATGGTCCAGGGGGAGCAGGCATGATCTGCAAGGTTGGCTCACAGGATCATATGTATTCACCCTTAATAAATGATGAAATATGGTGTGATCAACCTATGAAAGTTACAACCTAAGTCCCAGCTAGTCAATTAGAAAAATAAAAAAATGGAGCTTGTCCTCCTCCTGTTGAATTAAAGACCATTGAATTTTCTCCTAGGCAGTGGGTTAAGAATCAAGTTGTGCAGTTGCCACAAGTGCTCAGCTTTTTATTGTTTCCTTTCCTCAGAGTAAATATAATGGTGAATCCTTTGAGTATGTAAGAAAACTTTCACAAAACAATATTTCAAAAAATAATTTTATGGAGTAGTCAATCTAGCATGACATGAGTTATCCAAAACAGTAAAATAAAGTACCTACATGCCAAATTAAAGCATTAAATCAAAAGGCCAATAAAGAGGAAATATGGTTGCAAAATGAGATTAAAAGAGACACGAGTAGATCCTCCAGTTTGACAAGAGAGAGGTGTAGAAAGGCTCTTCCCAGAGGGCTCACACGTTGTGGGAATAGCTCATTGATTTAAAGGTGGCAATTTAGAAGACACAGGCAGCCAGTGGCAGATAAATAAGAATCCCCCATGAGCCAAGGCAATGCCCTAATCAAAGAGAGTTTAAAAACAGTAGACCTGGAACGGATTCCACACATAAGTAGGGGAAAGTGCAATTCCCTGCCTTTCCCTGTCATTTTTTCCTCTTGGAGGAGAACTGGGTCCCATCAGGAACCAGGCAGTCAAAGGCTCAAGTGCTCTGAGTAGGGGAAAGAAACAGACACATCCTTTCAGCAGGGTTACTGGACAACATGGTACTAAAAGTGTTAAAAATGTGCCTGATGTGTGTGAAGAGACACATGCATGAGTATGCAATCTTCTGCATTCTTTATCATGTTCTGTCTGGTTTATAATGGTGGGGGAAAAATGGTGGTAATAAATTAGAATACATTCAGGTATGGCCTTCTCAACAGACATTTGATAAGAGGCTGTAGAGGAATATTTAGTGATGTGGAAAAATATTCAAGAAATTATGACACTTAAGGAGGATGGCATCAAAAAGTGGGAATGTCACGGATGGTGAAGTGTTCATTTTACACACACACATTCAGAATCCTAAGATCCATTTCACGATGGACATAATAGCTTCTTGGGATGGTTAACATGAGTGCTTTAATTTTTTTTTTTTACTTGCTTCTTTTTGAGGATTATCTTTAATTTAAAAAAGCCTTTTTTTAATAAGGAGAGAAAACAATAACTTTTTTTTGGAAAGAAGAAACAAAAAACAGGTTGTAGCCTTGTGGACAGAAATCTAACAAATGCCAGAGCTGGGAGCTCTCTGAGTGACTTCCTTCATTTGACAGACAAGGAACCAAATGCTAACAGAACAAGAAGGTTCTGATGCTAGAAATGCTCAGGGAAGGAGTTAGGACAGTCACTGCAAGAGAAGGAAAAGAGGTTCCTGAGCATGGCGCAGCAGGGCTGAGCAGGGACAGATGGCAGCGCTCAGCACATATGATTTGGGAGTGTGGATTCAACAGGAGTTGAGAGTTCCAGGTGACACCCGGTTTTTAAGCAACAATGAAAGGGAACTTAAGAAAATTCGGAGCCAGAAGAGAGGGTAAGGGGCAGGGAAATAACATTCTTCCAGTACTTCCATGTAAAGGATTCGTGTTAACGCATGTAATCCTCTCAAAAACTCAGAAAATGCTAGTACTCCCATTTACAGATCTGGACACTGAAGTGCAAACAGGTAGCAAGGGTCCTAATACAGCAAGTAGCAGAACTGGGACCTGCTCTCAGGATGGGTTCCAAAAGTCCTTCCTCTTTCTACTGGGCTACATATGGCCTCCACTGCTTTATTTCCTTAGAGAAAGCCCACAATTCGTCTAGGCTGCTTATCGACTGAAGCTTCTGGAGTTTCAATTGCTTCAAAAATCTCTACTGGTGAGTCGATAATGTG
The DNA here is from genome assembly GCA_004024925.1 of Scalopus aquaticus. Classification (NCBI taxonomy): domain Eukaryota; kingdom Metazoa; phylum Chordata; class Mammalia; order Eulipotyphla; family Talpidae; genus Scalopus; species Scalopus aquaticus. The sequence goes on from PVIJ01005480.1 coordinate 73,368, forward strand.
GGGGATGCCCATAGTAAAACCTGGCATAGACTGACCGTTCAAAGTGATACATTCATGGAACCGGAAAGGCCAGCTCCCCCAGAGCAGAGCAAGGGAATGAAGAGAAGGGAAGAGTGGTTATTTTGAAAATCCTTTTACTGGGACATATGGGCACATGAATGTCTTTTTATCCGATCTTACAGATATCAAGAACTCTGTGCTCCTGTCCTCCTAATCCATCTCTCAGAGTTCCAATTAGTGCTGTCCTTGCCCCACCAGGAGTCCTCAGCTGCAGCATAATAGCAGCACTATCCTATGATCCCGGCTGCTGCTTGAAGGCAACATAATAGCAGGTACTGCAATACCTCCTCTTTTTTGGCTTGGGGAATGGGTAGCAGACAGTCATGATCCCATTAAACAGGAGGTCTTAACCATCTATTAGTTACTGGCAGAAACCAAGACATGATTACTCTCCCTCAAGCCCTTAAATACTTTCTCATTGCAGGTTAGTGAAAACACTGGGTCTCTTCCTTCCTTATTGCTCTGATCATCTCAGAGGGGTCTGTTCAGGACCACCAGCTTCTCTGTAGTTGTTCCTCACTAAAATGATCAACAACCGAGCCTACAGGCTTACTTAAAAATAAGTCATATTACTATAGTGGCTTTTCTGAATTAAAAAATAAGCTATAATTTTGCAGTCCCCTTCCTATTAGTTACTTTCATACTGTTAGACTTAGGTGTTACTTCGATATGGCACCAACTGACCACGTGTCAAATTTAGATTGAACAAGTTAAAAACTCAGTTGCTGAGTCACATTAGTCGCACTTCAGGTGCTCAACAGCCACCCATGTGTGGTTAGTGGCTGTGGTCAGAAAGTGCTGCTGGACAGTGAAGCTGGCAAGCAGTGGGCAAAAACTTCCACAAACACGTAGTAAGTTCGAAACTTTGTGAATGTATTACTTCAGTGAGTGTTCACGATGACTCTGTGAATGATATGGGGTCTGTTACTGTTTTCTCATCATAGACAAGGAAACTGAGGCATGGTGATTACATAATCTCCCACAGTATCCAAGCCCCCAGACCTGACACCTGCAGTGTCTCTCAGACTCACGCAATGTTTGCCGCTACATGTGCTGTTCTCGTTTAGAGTCTTCTTGGACAACTACTGTACCCTCCTCACTGGTCTCCTTATTTCATCCATCTTCCTCCATCATCAGCAAGACTAGTGATGAACGGCTGTTTTGTCACAAATAAATCCTCCATGGAGCCTCACAGTCTACTGAAATAAGGTCCAATTTTTCAAAGCCATTTCCAAAGTTGCCTATAATATGGTCTCAAGTTTTCTTTCTGGTCTCATTCTCATCTAATTTTAACATGTATCAGTAACTAGGCCCACTGCATTCGATCAGACTGCTGAGAAGCAGACATTACGCAAGAGGTTCCCTGGGGAAGGACCGGGGGTGGGCACACTGCACACTGCACACTGACCTGTAGCTGCTCCTGTGAAGGAGACATGGAAGGAAGTGGCACAGGGTGGCCAGTGTCTTAAAGTGCAGTGCGGTTCCAGGAAAGGGTTAGTCGTGCCTGGGGGAGTCCTTGAGGCCAAGTTGCTCTGTGAAGGACCCCCTGTCTTCCTGGAATGGGTGTACCTTAGTAGCACTCCCTCAGCACACAATTACTAGCTGGGAGTAGTTAAGGGAAGTACAGCCATGGCCAGAGTATGGTGGGGACATCAGTCAGCTGGGTTTTCTATAGCAGGAGAGCCGAGCAGTGCACTTCATGGCCACCACAGTCACTGAATAATTTACCAATTAACTTTGACACTTCTAAGAATGGAAGGGGACGGTATTAATAATTACTCTGGGACAACAGTTGGAACCAGGGACCATGCTAAGCAATTCGAATTTATGGTCACCCTACAACATGGATCCAAGCACTTGCTGAATATTTGTCAGCACAGATGTTCCCACTTTCTGGCATTTCTTCAGGATGAAGAAATGAAACTGTTTTTTTCTCTTTTTTTAAATTTACTGAGGTAACACTGTATGTGATTCAGAGATACAGGATCCCATCTCTTCAGATGCATGTCAAGACATCACCCACCACCAAAGCACCGAAGTCTTCCGCCACAGTCCACTGAGTTCTCCCCAGTATTATAAACCAAACTGGTTATTAGGTCTCTTAAAGCTGACCCTTGAATGTTATCTTTTCCTCCCTTGAACTGCTTTGTGTGTGTGCCTTTCTGGAAAATAGATCCTATCCTTTTAGTTTAATTGATTTTGAATTACCCTACCTGACACTGGTCAGTAACGCTCCTAATGGATGGGATGATGTTTTTTCAGTTTTGTTTTCCCTTTGGTGCCTCACACAAAACCTGGCACTTATAGGAGGCACACTCTTTACAGTTTCCAACATCAACTTTCTTATGGTTTTTCTGTTGCAAAGAAATACTTGTGTCATCTTCTATTCCTTAAATGCAACTTTTTGTATGTCTTTCTGCTTCAGAGAGAGAATTCAACTATCAGCCAACCTTGTTGAATGAATTCTTGTATGATGTGCTAATTACTTTGTCCTTTTTCTTCTGAAAGCCTACACTGAATGACTTCAACTTTGCCTCAAAAGGGGACTAACAAATTGCTGAATAGAATTTGCACTTTAAACAATAAAGCTATTAATGGCATTTTAGCAAGAACACCCATCATTTTCTTTGCAGCAATAAATCAGCATTTCATCTGTTATGAACTGCTTGGTCAGCTTCAAATGGTTTCAGAATAAATCTCTTTCTCCTTTCTCTCTGCTCTGCTAAGAAAGGAGGCAGAAGGTAACCCTGTGTTCTGCATTCCTGGGCATATCACGTCCATGCTGCACGATTCTGCCATTATTTCCACTGATAAACCTCTTGTAGTCTGACGCTGACTGATGCTCACACATCCAAACACTCTCAGGAAGACACAGGTACCTCTTCAACATTAATGCTGAAATGAAGGGGTTTCCAGGTGAAGGACTCAGAGATCACGCATAATGGAATTTTGATGCCTATTGCAGATTACAGTAATAGGGCAGCTGTAGAAATAAATAGAAATATTCTAATAATTAGGCTGTTTTTTTCAATATCACCTCCAGATATGGTTGTAAATACCAAAAGGTCATTAGAAAGGATTAGGCTATTCTATCTTCTCATTTCTGAGAAAAATGTCTAATAAGTTCTACTTAAAAAAATTCCCTTGCATTGAAGCTGTCTCAACTCTGTGATTTACCAATTTTGTACTTCTGAACATAGGACACTATCACAAAGTAGGTGCCTAATAAATATTTAAGTGAATTAGTTAATAGATAAATGCTTTTCATTTTGTCTGTTTAAGTCACATTAGTTAACAGTATTATTCATCAAAACAAAATACTATTATATCATCTACATTTATTGCAAGCTGGTCCCGCTTCTCTATTTTAAAATTACTGGTATTTGGGAGTCATGCTTACTGTCAGTTAGTGCTAACATTTCAAATATATGGAGGACTTTCTGAATATTATTATGGATAACGATGATTAGTTGCTTTTAATATCCTAGGCGGAGTGAGAGAAAACAGATTTAGCTAGAGCATGACAGATTTAAGTTAGATAACAAGTGTTCTGACATCAAATCTAAATACTAGAGTTGACTAATGAGGGAAATTATGAAATTTTCTTTCTTGTAAGTCTTTAAAAATAAGATGGACTCTCATCAATACATACATCATTATGGATGCCCCCCTACAAAGATGGAAGGATTAGTTCCAATGTTCCTTGAAAGTCAGGTATATTTTTTAAGAGTATACACAAAATAGTATCATTTTCTGGAATATAGGCATTTCACATTAAATATCAGTATCAACTCATAATCAATTACAGGAATCACATACCAAAGAAGTGACTTCCAGTTTTAGTTTCTCATTTAACATGTGACTTTGGGCAAGCCCTTTTTACTCGAAGATAAAGATTCTTTTCCAACTAAATAGGACTAATCGGGCCTCCCTGGTGGCGCAGCGGTTAAGCGCTGCGCTGTGGAGCTGTCAGCAGCGCGCAATACGAGTTCGAAGCCCAGCCAGGGAGAATCCCACATGGCACGGTAGACCTCTCCTGCCTCGCCCACTGCTCCCCTCAGCAGTGTATTTCTGATCTGCCTGTTCTGCTCCCCACTCTGTCTCTGGTGAACCCTCTCGCCACCCCGCACCTCTGGCCTGTACCCCAGCTTGTATGTATAAATAAATAAATCTTTAAAAAAATAAATAAATAAATGGGACTAATCCTATTTCTAAGTATTTACTCTTCAAAATAAATTACATAAGGCCTTGCTGGCTAAGTTATATTCTGAACAAAAAAGCAGTAGGCATCTCTTACTCCAGTAGTTTTAGGTTATTTCAATGTTATATCCTCACATTCATTGTCCTGAAGTAAATTATACTATATACATATATATGTACATGTACACACTCACACACACACAGAGTGGAGAATGTATATCATACTGGTTAACACTTAGAATAGAAATACTAGTAAATTTTAGATTTGGCCATTAAGGGAATAGCAATCTGACAAAGGATTTATCATTAAAATCCAGTTGTTTTAATATAGTTATGCCAATCTCTCTTCATGCTTATATTCTTACTATAGAATTTTATTATTATGCTATAGCTAAATCTATCATTTCAAAATTCCCAGGTATATGGTATTGAGAAAACAAAACACACTCATTCCCTCTATGTTATAGAATTTAGAGAAAACAATGCTTTCTTAACCCTTGGCGTATATTTTCTTTCTCAAGGTTCCTATGACAAATTTTTTAAATAATCACAGTGCAGACTACACTATTTACACTTCAAGTGTTCTGTCAGGATTCATATTATGAGAAAATTCCCATGTATCGCCTTTTCACTGCTTGGATATAGATCTATTTTGACTGTGGTCATTAGAACTTTTGCACAACCTAAAAAGAACATATAATTCTATTCTTTGTCTCTTTAAAATAAACTTGGGCTACAACTATGTTTTACTCAATAGCCCAGCTCCCTACTCAGAGATACCAATAAAAAGATGAGTATTTTGGGTGGGAGCATGGGAGGAAACAACCAGACTATTAGCAAAGTAGAAGAATTGCAGAAATGTGCTGGAAGTGGGGAGAATGTGGGTTACAAAGTATATAGAGGAAGAGCGTCAACAAAGTGATTAAATGAATTCACAGAGAGAATTAGGTAAGGCCAAAGAGTAAAGAAGTACAAGAGCTTGGTCTTGTCCAAAAAAGTCAACTCTTAGGAAAAGGAAAGTAAATGTCTTAAGAATGCTAGAACATTACGCGTGCAAGGCATCTTGTGGATCATTTGGAGATGAATCCTTTCCCTTCACAGATAAGGAAACAGGCCTTGAGAGTTAAGATTGTCGAGGTCACTCTGTGTGAGGCAGTGACAGAAGTGCACAGCACAACTCAGAATAATGAGTGACAGGTTGAGCTGGAGACCTTGCCATGAGCCAGGAAGCTCCAGCCACCCCCCCACCAGGACCCTAGAAGTGCTCCAGGCTCATTCCCACAAGACCACCACACCGCTAGTGAGTGACAGCAACAGCAGGAGAGGAGCAGAAGGCCATGTGCAAATGCTCAGAATGTACTCATCCTGATGGCCCCAGGCTCCGGACTACCTTTCTTCTTACTTTCTAATTTAATTTTTATTGAAGTAACATTGGTTCATAACATTACCTAGATTTCAGGTGTCAGTATTATAAGTAGACAACTGTATATGCTACCATTAAGATAGTCACTAAAAAGTCTAATTTTCCTTCTGCCACAGTTCATACTCCCTTTCCCCCATTTGCCCATCCCATCTATCTTTTCCTTTGGTGACCACCATTTCGTTCTTATAATCTTCCCAGTCAACCTCAGGGATAGCATTGTACTGCAGTTCTGGATAGGAGACAAAGCCAGTGTATGTTATATGGTCCCACTTGGAGAAAGACCCCTGAGAACCTCCATCCACCAGCTCAAATGGTCCCTCACAAGAGGGAAAATAAAAGAAGAATGCAGAAAAAGTGAGGCCAGAAAATCCAGCCAGGGATATAAATATAAGATACATATATACAAACCCCTGGAACCTGAAGGAAGAATCATTCACACTTAAGGTGATAGAGCAGTCCTGGGGGAAAGGCATGAACAAAACCTAGGGATCATCCATGCAGTGCATTCCAGGCGGGACTGTGGGATATGTATTTAGATGGATATAATAAGTTCCATACCTAAGACACAACAGCCCCCAAAACTACCAGTAAAACACAAAGTACATGTTTGAAGAGAATTATGCACATCACTAGGTTTTTGCACATGGCTAGATCAAGAGACTGCAAAATTCATCACTGTTATAGGCTAGAAAGCCAACCAGAGGAGCCTCCTTAGAACTTTTAAAAGGAAACATGTTAGATGAACCTCTTGGTTTGGTAAGAAAGACAGCTAGTTAGGTTTAACTATAAACACACGGAAGTAAGTGTCAGAGATAGACTCCATTTAAAGACTATATAAAAAATGCTATTTTTGGAAAAGGAAACTAAACTAAGAATAGACAACCAGAGAATCTCAGACGAAGGCTAGTGCACCTTCCCATGCTTTCTTAAGCATTTAGCAATCAAATAGCCTTCAGCTGAACTGCTTTTACTTTAGGCAATACTTAATTTGTGTAGATGATTCATCTGCAATATTAAATCATCACAACATTCTCCAAAAACAACAACGAAAGATTAGAAATACAGGCAGCCTACTATGACCGCCTATCTTAAAACTGCATCTTTTCCCCATCCCCAAGTCAACGCTCCTCTTACCACATTCTACTTTCTTTTTATAGCAATTATCATCTTCTAATACACTATAATTTTGAAACCAGAGACTCGCCCTCCACCCCAACATGGGGCTCTGGCGCCAAGCCCCAGAAGCTGCTTACAGGCAGTGCATGCGAGTGGCAGTGGGTGGTGAGCATTTTACTGCCCTCCACTGGGGCTCAGCCTGCAAGCAGAGGCCATCAGTGATGGCAGGCGGCAGTGGTTCTTCTACCATGCTGCCCCAGGGCATGCAGCCCCACTGGAGCTGCACAGGCAAGGCTGCCCAAGAGGCAACCACTAGCCCCCCTGGTTCAGAGCTTCAGGGAGAAGCATGGGGCTCCTCTGTACCAGCTCCAGGGCTGTGGCTCCCTCCACCTGCAGGCAGTATAGAGGCCTGTGGATTTGGTGCCTGAATCATAGGGTGGATGGATCAGGTGAGAGCCATGAACTGGTGGTCCAGACGGCCATGGGATTAAAAATAGTCCAATCAGGGACTCCCTGGTGGCGCAGGGGTTAAGCGCTGCACTCTGGAGCTGTCGGCAGTGGCGATGTGAGTTCGACACCCGGCCTGGGAGATTCCCACATGGCTCAACAGACCTCTCCTGCCTCGCCCGCTGCTCCCCTCAGCAGTGTATTTCCGTCCATCTGCCTGTTCTGCTCCCCACTCTGCCTCTGGTGAACCCTCTCGCCGCCCCACGCCTCTGGCCTGTACTCCAGCTTGTATGCATAAATAAATAAATCTTTAAAAAATAAATAGTCCAATCAGACTTTTAGTGGGGGTGACCCTGAAATAGGATATAAGGCACCAGTTTGGGAGGCACTCTGTTCCTGACCTCTGAAGGAGACAGAAGCAGAAACATCCAGTAATCAACCTCCAAAGACAGAAGAGAAGCTGAAAAGCATCCCAGAGAAGTCAAGGAGCTTTGCAGAGGCTAGGGGCTGCCGCCCTCCAGCCCTGCCTCTGACATCACCTAAAAAGGAGCACCAAAGGCCCTGGGCCTGGTGATGGCAGGAGGCAGTATTTGTATGTTGGTGTGGGCCACCAACTCACAAGGATCTGTTAACACAGTGTTTCTGACACTGCCGCCTCTTGGTGACCAGGTAGGTGACTGGTGCTACTGGCCAGTGCTGTCCAGCACTGCTGACGGGTGATCAGCACTCTGTGTATGAGTCGCCTCTGAGAGATGTTAGCCACTCCTGGTCATCTGGCACTGCCTCCTGGTGCTGCTGCCTCCACTGCTGCCTGGTCCAGTGTCCGGGGCTGGCCATTCCAACAGCCAGACTGTTTCTGTGTGCTGCTGTGTTGTCATCTCAGTGACCCCATCTTTGAGCACCTCGAACAGTGGTGAATTGCACCATGGCCTGCCGCATGTCCTGAGCTCCAGGCCCTCCTTAACGGGACAGCACCATCTTGGATGAGCAGTCTTTTGTTTGGGACTTGTGGACTATCTGGGGTGAGACAGCAGGCCACTTATGGCCTTGAGAACTCTGTTTCCCCTTTTGCTGGATAAACCCCACTATTGTTGTTTCCTAAGCTTGAGTGGTATTGTAATTGTGTGTGCGGGTAAAATCTTAGAGAGTGTTAGTAGCACTGGGTAGTGGACCAAGGTAGGATCATTCCTCTGGTGGTTTAACAGAAGCAATATTTTCAAGACAGGTTACCTAGCTGCACACTTCCCATGGATTATTATAGGAGAGCATTTTATAAAAATGGGTGATTTTCTAGTCTTTATCACCAAGATGTTAGATTAATTAATTAGAGAACTCATTAATTAAAGAACTCCCACGTCTCTGCTATCAAGTAAGAAGGCATTTCTGGTGGTACTTATTTAAGATCCTGCATTTCTATATGTATGCTGGGCTGGGCTAAGGTGCAGGTCTGGATAAGGCAGCAGATGCATAGATCTACAGGATCCTTCAAAGCTCTGCCTTAACAAAAAACAATGGTAAGAAACAAAACTATTCCCTTGTGTGGAACTTGTTCTGTAACAATGGAGAAGGAGCCTAAAATTCATCTCACCAAAACCCAGAAAAGATGGGGAACACAAAGAATGGGCAGGTCTTAAGAATTTTATCCCCATACAAAGAGAAATCACGTAGTATCCAGAGAAAAGAGATGGTATGGCAGCTGGGGAGAATTAATAACCAACCAAAGGGTATGAATCAGCTCAGCATCTGAAAACACCTACAGGTTCTGTCAAACCTGCCCGCACTCTTCAAGAGCTTCAAGGCTCACAAACAGGAAATTACTGGTATGACTTAACCTGACTCAACCTCCTTAGAGAAGATCTTGCCCCAAAAAGTTATGAACAAAGTACAGAGCCAAAAGGTGAAAGGTGAAGAATATGAGTTCAAGTTCAAAGTATGGGATATTTAGTGGAAGGAAACAATTTTCAAAACAGTTATTTGAGCACGGGCTCAAAAATGGTCAACATGTTCACCAACTGTCCAACACTTCATAGAAATGAAGAGGTAAAAGTGAATTACAAAGGGCCTCATGAAAATATCAGTGTAAGTTGGTCGTTTATTCATGTGCTCATGAATTTCATGTGTTCATTTATTCATGTGTTTACAATACGGTATATTGTGGTGTATCATCATGTATCAGGGTGTTTTCAGAAACAAAACCTGAATTGATCCAAACAAGTAAGAGGATTTATTATCTTACACAATAGAGTTGCTGAGTGTTAGAGCTGTCTGGGACTTTGGTAGCTCAACAATATCATCAATGACCCACATTCTATCTTTCTATTTTGTTCAGGCTAATCAAAAACTCACTCCCTGGATCAGGGGCTGGAGTTGGGGCCAGCTGCCTTAGGGAAGCTGCAGGAGAGTAAAGATTTCAATCAAATCAAGATTGTATAAGCAAGAAAGGGACTAATGGTCACTGGATGGGCCCACGAGATACTTGCCTATCTCTCAACAACATTCAATGAGCACCTACCAGGTGTCTAGTCCTTCACTGAAAATATGAAGACAAGGAATTGCTTGCCCATAGGAGCTTACAGAGGAATAGGGGAGACAAACATTAACAAAATAACTCTGGAAATAAAAATAAAATTGCAGCTGTAGTCAGTGCTATGTAGAAAAGCATGTGATGCCATGAGAAGAGTGTAAGCATAGCAGAGGGACTAGGTTAGATGAGGAGAATGTGAGAACTCCCTGAAAAAGAGACTGGATCGGGGCTGGAAAAATACCTGGAATGGCCAAAGGGAGGGATGCACTATATACAGCACATTCAAAAACAGTCTCCAAATGTAGAACAGATAGGGAAGGTGAGTTTGGAGCCAAAAAGGGAAGCAGAAGCCAAACCATATGAGTTGTATACAATAGAAGAAAATATTAACACATAAATTTTTTTTGACTTTCAAGATCTTATACATTTTATTTCACATTAAGATATTTTACACAAAATAGGGCTGTAAAATGTACTGGTGCACAAAAACTTTGAGAATATTAGACAGTCATTGCTTGTCCTTTCAAAGTATCTACTTCCAGTCCCTTCAGTTAGAATACCTCATAGGAAGAAGGGTGAGTGTGGGGAGTGAAGAGGCAGGACATGGGTACAGACCTGGAGTCTGGGCTGAAAGATGAAGCCACATAGTTGTAACTGACAAGGAAAGGAAGGAAATAATTAAAAGGGCCAAAATAGGAGAAGGAAGTAGAAAGTGGCTGTGGCTGGGAGAGAGAGCTGAATGGGACCAGGGGCCTGGTGGGGGGGATTCAGGGTGTGGAGTAACACAATGTGGATGGTTGAGCTATGGGGTACAGGACGACCCAGAAGCAGGGAGAATGGAAGGATTCTGCCGAGGGTCCATCTCAGCCCCACACATTTACTCTCCCTGTGTTCTGGGTAGGAAACAACAGGGACACTGAGGAACTCAGCTACCTCTGTACTGCTGGGGATGTGCTTGAGACTCAGCAAGAGATTACACAAAAATTATCAAGGTGAAGTGCCAGAGTCCTCTCTCAGCACAGGAAACATGACTTAAGAATAACCAACACTATCACTTCCTTGCAGGTCCAAAAAATATCTCTTACTCTGGTTTTTACAATTTTTCAATAGCTCAGTAAAAATGGCAAATTAACCAATTCCTGCCCTTCAAATACTTAAGAATTTCCACGGTGAGAAACTATGCATTTCTACCACATGGGTGAGCATGTCACTAAATGGACTCCCATCCTCCAAGACAGACATTAAAGTGTGACAAAATCATCTCAGAGAAAACTGGCCCCTTCGAAATGAGATAACTAATCACCTAGTGAAAAGGCAGTTTTTTCCCCCATGGGAAATCAACTACATGGTCTACTGAAGGAAAGGCATGGGCCATGACAAAGCAAATTTACAAAAACAGAAAAACAAAACAAGCCACAGAACAATTAACACATATGGAAAAAACAAAAACAGCATCAGCCACACAGCTGATTTGATTTTAAGAAAATGAAATCTGTTTCAGAAAGAAAAGGAAGAGTGAATATATGTATTAAAAAACAATAGCAAAACAGCCTAAGAGCAAAGCTGGACAACTAAAAGCAAAGTAAAACTCATATACAGAAAGACCTCATAGTGTACACTACTACTTTGAATTAACCTATGAAATAAGGAAGTGGTCCTTATACATGTATTTTACCACTCAGGAATATAGCCAGGTCTCTTCCAGAATCCTGTCTATTAACACAAAACATTGAGCCATGGAGATGGTCCTTTTAAAATAGGGACATAACGAATTTTCTTAAATGTAGTTGCTAAGAGCCTACAGATATTGCAGTAACATGGGGGAAAGGAAGCAAAATCAATTCAATGAGCTAGTGACGTTATACTGTACAAAACTGAGGGGGGGAGAGAGGCAGAGACAGGTCAAAACACACACAGTGACTACTTTGATCTTTTTTGGTTTTATCAAATTGTGTGTATATAGTTGTGATTTTTACCCCAAGATGCATGAAAAAAAAATTGGCAATAAAAGGTTATCCAACTGGAACAATGGTCATTGGTTAAGTGTCAAGCACAAAAAGAATCATCCTTTTTTTTCAAGGAGCTTTCAAAGTATGTACGCGCTTGTCATCTGTTGATGAGCTACATTTCCTTTTCTTCAAAATTCAAAGCTCCTCTAAATTAAACATAAGCTTGTTTTCAGAATCTGCAAAATATATGTGGATAAAATTCAAAGTTTGAGAAAGGAAGTTGCCATAGAAACACACAACTCCCTAAAAGAGCAATCCGCAGTCTCTTAAGGAGACCCGGCATCGTGGAAATTTATTCAATGCCTGTGTGTGCACTCAAGGCCAAAGACAATGCGTAAAGGATAGTCAACACGCACACTAGACAAATACACAAATTAAATAAGTCAATTACTTCAAGGAAAGGGTGATGAGTCCCTTTGTGTGACAGTGTGGTGAGGGAAGAGGAGGAATCATGTGATTCAGCTGAACTCTGGTACAGCTGAAATGCAGCCATCATAAAAGACTTATTTGAAACACAATTCCACAACAATCTGGGCATTGCACACAGTTATCACTATGGACTGTTTTCTATGAATTCTTTTAAAATGTGGATGTAAGTACTAGAAGCAGCACTTACAAAAATAGCTTTATTTTTACTAGCAGAGTAGACTCAAGCTAAAAATAAGCTAAATGGGAATTTTGTACTGCAGACTTTTCAAAAACATAGCGTCAGGATACCTAAGACAAACCCGTATCTTTATTAGAAACTTCTGTGCAGCATTCCATAAAGGCCACTCGATTTTCAGCCAGACCACAATTCTTCAGACTTGGTCTTTTTTGAGACAAAGGAACTCCATGGTGATAATATCTAAGCTAGAGTCCTGAATCCAACACTTATTGGTCCTTACAGAAGAGGCCAAATGATCACAAAGCCTTTTGACAATGGGATGACTCTAAGTGGGAGGAAACCAAATATTTTTAAGGGACTGTGTACCCCAAAACTCTACAAAGTTTGGCATTAAAAAAAGTCACCTAAGCCATAGTTTGCTTGAAGATGTGCTCTTTTCTGCAGCTGGATTTATCTGTGATCAGTACTATGATTTGCAAGTAATTTTAATGACCTCAGTAATGATATTTTTTCCAATGAAACACATGCATTTCACAAACATTAAATATTTAATCCCTGTTAGGTAAATTACTGCTACTATTAACCAAATCTTACAAATGAGAACAGTGATATAACCACTCATGATCTGCCCCAAATCACAGATGACTAGCATTTGAATGTATTTTAAATAAACAAACAATAAAGTACATGTGCTTATTCACAAATGTGAATGTAAAAGTATCATGATTATGCATAGTTACGCAACTGATTAAAAAGTCATTTAAGGGCTGACGCAAAAGCTAATCAAGTTAAATCTAGGTAACATGGGCCTTGTATCAATAATTGGCATTATTCTGGGAAAAAATAGAATGTTTAACATCTCATCTTTCCATTACTGAATAAAACAGATGGAGATCGAGTAAAGGCTAGTGGGCCACAGTGCCAGCTACAGACATGATGGATCGCTCTGGAACTATTTGAAGGCATTGTGCAACTGGGCAATGGCACCCAACGAGCATGTGGGTATAGTTAAAGGTCTGAAAATGTGGACTGGAGGCAGAAAAGCTGGCCAGATTACTTTGCTCTATTGAATTTCATGGGTAAGAGCGCTGGACTACTTCTCACCCTTTAAGATTCAGATCAACCAGGCTTTCCTTAGGGAAGCTTCTCTGAACCTTGGACTAAGCTCCGAGACTGTACCCTGACAGATTTCCTCAGACCTCACTTCACTGATTTTCAGACACCAGTTTTCTCAAAAGCTTCCCAATTCAATCACAAACTTCCTAAGGGCCGCGGCCACATTTGTGTTGCTCATCTCTGGAACCCAGGATTGTTGAGATTCAATAAATGATCACTGAATGAGTAAGTGCGGATAAGGACTAGATTTATTTAAGCTATTAATGGGAATGCCTTTATCTATCAGATAATTTGTTAGCTTGGTGAAGAGCTGATAAAAATGGTGTAGGTTCAAAAAAAAATGTTCTGATTATCTCAAAAAATTCAGAGACCAGAGATCTGTTTATTAATGTGGATTTTCACCTCCTAAAAATGTGGAAGCAAAGAATAAAAATGATGGAATGACAAATGATGGAAAAGAGGAAGCAAGGAATGAACATGGATATACAATCTAGATATACAATCTAGAGGGTTAATCATATATTCACATATAGGAATATGTGAATGTGTGATAAAAATAGTGAATTTTGTTATTCACATATTTATATTCACATATCACTGATGCTGCCTATTCTTTTATCTTGAAGAAACATTGCTCTGGGCATGATAGATGAGGCTTATGTCATTACAGCTAATATTTCAGCATGGTCTCTTAGAATCTGGAAATAATAAATTAGATTAAAATTCTGGTGGGAATTCTAGATTAAAATTCTATTAAATCTGGAAATATGTCCACTGCTCTGAAAGCAGACCTGGAGTTGTTTTTTTAAAAAAATAGCAAAAAAGAACCAGTTGATCAAACAAAAATAACTGATATGGCCGTGAAATTCTCCTAAATTCCTGAAAAGCTGATTTTTCCTAAGTGTACCAGTCACAAATAAAGGCAGAAACTTAACCTCTCTCCATACAATTAACTTGTCTAAAGAGAGCACACACATATATTCCAGACTTTGGTAGGATTCTGTAGTGGGGATTTAAAAGGAAACATCTCACAGCAGTGGGAAGTCACATGGAGACTTCCAGCAGCTCAGATATTCTCCATCTACATAAAAAAGGAAAGGCCCTATGCTGCAATTGTTTTATAAACAGACCACAGTGGTCTTCTTACTTCTCTTCTGATGTAAGTGAAAATATAATTTCTTGGTGCTATGTATGGAAGGCACGAGGGAAAGGCAATGTAGTAATTACAATACACATTTAATTTCTCATACCAAAATTCCTGAGACTTTCCGCTGTAAGCAGCATCGTAATTTTTACTTCAATTTGAAAAGAACATGTGAATCCCGAAAAGAACCCATTCACCTCTTCAGAATTAGTATTATTTTTTAAAAATAGCGTTAGAGTGTTATTTTCATTGGACTATTTATAAAATCATTAAAACTGATTTGTTTTTAGATTTTATAAATGAAGATCAAAGGTAGATGATCTCTTCATCTTAAAAAGCATACACATTACTATCATATGAAAGTACAAAATGTCTTAGCCATTCACAATTCTTCAGGAATCAATATTTCTACATAGCTTAGTTTCTCAGACAGTTGAAGGGCTCCAAAGTTTTAAAATAGAATATTTCGAAATGGACCCAAAGATGTCCCAAATCTTAGTGTATTTAAGATTAGAGTCTAAACATACACTTTTTTTTTCCTTGATAGCTTATTGAAAATATCAGCTCACATATATACACTGGATAAATTCAAAATGTCATACATCTGTGGTCATCAATGAAAATATACAATATGTGGGCAATAGAAAAGGAAGGATTCTACCTGACTCTCACAGTACTCTGAAATTTGTTCTCTAGAAAAAGAAATTCCTGATGTCATTGGTTATTTTCTTCTTCTTCATGAAAGTAGAGTGATAGCTACTAGGTATATCTCTTTGAAAAACTATTACTGTATCAAAGGTTAAAGAAGTTTCCTGACAAATGATTTTTCTGTTTTTAAGTGGGTGTCTGCTTGGATTTTGCTTTTGGCTGCCTCCGATTTTAACTGGAGTTTCACCTGCGGAGGCTCCCAAGAATTTCTGGCCAGTCTGCACTTATCCAGTTTTCTAACTGGCACTGAGTTTTAATTCAAAGGGACCACCCTTGACCAGTTCCCAAGTCTGAGTTCATATGGGTGGGAATCCAGTGTCTCCCCTCTTGTTGTTTCCCTTAGTCTTACTAACTGTGGAAAGAAACTGGTCCCATCTTTTTAAAAGAGCATTTCGGCTTCCTCTATGTACAGATATCAAAGTATATATTCTTTGACCTGGCAAACTGCTTTGGAGGGAATTCCCCCAAGGAAATCATTGGTTATGTAAATCATTGGTGTGCAAAGAGGCTCACTACACCACTGATAAAAGTAAAGTTTTGCTAATCTTCTAACTTTAGGGGACTGGAAAGCCAAAAAGGAAAGCCAAACAGAAAATTATTCTGTCATTAAATGTTGAAATAATGTTGTACACTAAATGAAACATCAAGATTTCCAAAAGATATTAAATGAAAAAATACTTTTCAAAAAGATGTGTGGGTGTACATAGGAAAAAATCTAGAAGGATACAGATTAGAGGTTTCCAAATGATCTTGGGAGCTCTTAGAGTCTCAGTCATGTTTTGACAGTACCTCCAGACCAAAACAAATAATTAACAGAGCTGTTTGCTAAGTAGTTACAGCCCAGTAACTTTAAAAAAGTATTTGTGTCCTAATGACTAGGTAAGCTATTTGCAAAAAGTAACACATGAAGTAAAAGTACCACTTCCCCCCTCCTTAAATACTTCCTAACAACTTACTAATAGAATAGATGCATCTGTTGGACAACCATAACTTCAGACTTTGTAATCAAATTGGACACCATTATCCTCATTTCCTGTTCTATATTGGTTTTCAAATGGTACTGCTCACTGTTTCTCACTAAAATCATAGCATTCACCAAAAGCCCAGTTTTGATATGACGTCATCAAAAGGAATGGAGCACAATTTAATGTTGAAACTGTGAATTACTTCCAACATGGTATTGGACAGATGTGTTTCCCTCGATGACAGAAAATATCAACCTCATGAACGTACTGCGGCGCCCCAGCGCGTGTGGCACACAGCCTGGGAACAGCAGACACATGACAATATTAACAGCTGCTTTCTCTTGGGTTATAGGTGATTTTTTTTTTTTCAAGATTCTTCTGGACCTTTTCCCAATGAGCATCTGTTACTTTTTAAAGTGAGAAAAACCACTAAACTGATTTATATTTTTTCTAAAACTTTTTTTTTCTTTAGCTTAAACAACAAACATTTATTTCTCACTGTTAGGGAGGCTGGGAAGTCCACGATGAAGTCTCCAGCCAATCTGATGTCTGGTGAGAATCTCTTCCTGGTTCATACGATGGCTGGCTGCTTGCTGTGAAAAGGTTCTTTCTGTTTGGGTCCTTAAAAGAAGGTGAGTGAATATTCTATGCTCCTCAGTTTTTTATTCTTAGAAAAGTCTAAACAAAAACAACATTAAAAATTTAAAGTCCTGGATGATGCCTTCGTGATAACACAAGTTCACTCCTTAATAAGCTTCTGCAGTAACTCTTACCGCCCTGAACCCTTCTGTGACACTGCACAGATAGGCAAAGTGAAGTCACTAGTGCCAGGTCACTGGCCCAGACGCTCACCCTACTTCCTGGGGCAGCCACTACAATGGTGCAACAATGTACTCTCTGTCCCTTAGCTGATGTGCCTGTAATAGAGTGTGGTCATGCCCTCATGGGAACTGAGCTGTAAATGGGCCTTTGCTCTTGGTCTGTAGAGTTTCAGTCTCTGGATTAACGGTGCTCCTTTTAAAACGGTGCCTGCTGCTTTTCGCCCTGGTGTTCACTGTTGCTGTCTTTAAAGGTTTCCATTGCTCTCTTTGTTCCCTGTGGCTAGTTCTACCCTGTTTGTCAGTTTTGCACTAAAGAAATGAATGGTCTTTTATAACTTCACCATTTGTGACGTTCAGAACCAACCAAGAACTTAAAGTACAACAGAAACGTAGCCCCCCTTGGAATTTAGTTGTTGGTGAGTATTTTCTTTTATCCATTGGGGGTGAGGAGAAGGAAACATTTTCTAGTTTAATGCTATTTTTAAAACCTGAGGATTTTAAAAAAACTTTAGTGATGAATTAGAATTTTCTAATTATTTCCTTCCTTACTAAAGAAATGCTGAGGGAAATATAAAGTAAATAACTTATTTTTCCAATCTTGGAACATTTACAAATGTAAATATACATCAATTCAAACTTAACCATTACAAATTAAAGTTATAATTAACAATGGTGCAATAGAATGTTAAAAGTAACTTTAATTGGAATGGCCCCTAGCAGTCTTAAATATGTTCTTTTAAACATGAAGAAAATAAGATTCCCCCAATATTCCTTTACCTACCTAAAGTGCTGTGTCCCCTACAGCACTTATCATCTTTAAGCAAAGTATAAAAGTAACTATTTATCTTAGTGACTATCTCTTCTAGCTTGAATATAAGTCCAACAGTAGAAGGATTTTTTGTCCATTTTAACCACTGATATATTCCCAACACCTAAAATAATCTGTCAAAATACAGGGGCTCAACAACTATGCTGAAAATTAAGTGAATGAGAGAAAAATTCTTTGAAGATCTTCCATGATTCTATTTTAATAGGATCAAAGAAGAGAGAGCCTTTTAAAAACAAACATTTATATAAACCAACTATAGTTTTTTTGCAGTTCTAAATTTAAGTCAACATTTGATTGAGGTAAAATCTACAGATTATAAGGCTCTAATTTACTGTTGCACCCCTCCTGGGAAACATTTTGATTTTCAAGTGAACAGGACCTATGATTGTCGAAGGATGGTAAATGTATATAGAACACCCAAGTATGCTAGAATGAGCATTATAAAAAAAATTCATGGCTAAACTTCAAGAAAAAAACAAAACAACAACAGTTGTCAAAGGCCAGAAATGACAACTAGAAGCCAAGAATTATTCAGTAAGTAATCACTGAAGCTGGAGGCATAAAACAATCTCTGGTGGAACCCTTATCTCTCTGTAAGAGATAAGGAGTCTGTGGGACAAGAGGTAAACTTAATGCCCACACAGTGTTTGAGGGTGGAAGCTAATATCCCTGGAAAGGTGAAAGTCTCAGGAAGCAAATTTAAAAAAAAAAAAAAATCTTTTCAGGAGCCAAAGAAAGGAAAAGTCTTAGTAATCAGAGTATAAAGGGAAAAACTTAACTCAGAAAATTCTAAGCCCATTCTTGAACTGTTTGGGATCATCAGAAATCATATATACATGTACCCTTTCCCAAATACAGTAATTTAGGGTTAAAAAGCTCTAGTTTGGATGGCCTCCCTGCTGGCGCAGTGTTGAGCGCTGCGCTGTGGAGCTGTCGACAGCTCGCGATGCGAGTTCGACGCCCGGCCGGGGAGAATCCCACATGGTGCAGCAGACCTCTCCTGCCTCGCCCGCTGCTCTCCTCAGCAGTGTATTTCTGATCTGCCTGTTCTGCTCCCCACTGTGTCTCTGGTGAACCCTCTCACCGTCCCATGCCTCTGGCCTGTACCCTGGCTTGTATGTATGAATAAATAAATCTTTAAAAAAAAAAAAAACGCTCTAGTTTGGTAATGCCCCCAAACACATGGTAAAAGCAAATGCAAAGCTTCTCTAGAATAATGAAATTTATTAAATCCATGTTTCAAAGGATTTTTATATAAACTTCCAAGAAATTGAGTTCACTATCAAAAAAATCACAAAACACATAAAGAAGCAAGCTTCCATGAACAAGAATAAGGGAAAGCAAATTGTAGAATCAAACCCTCAAAGTTTAAAGAAAGAAAACAGAATCTCAAAATATAAAAATGATATGAAAAATGAGTAGGCAGATTTGAGAAAGAATGAAAAATAACTTGTAGAAATAAAAATAAAATAATTATAATTAGAGATTCAATGGGTGAGTCTAACAATGAACCAGATATAACTGAAAAGAGAGTAGGTTATTCGGTAGCTAGATATAAAGAAACTATATGAATATTATAGAGATGAAACCATGAAAGATTAAGAATAATGGATGGTGGAACATGAAGGAGACTATATAGAATGAGGAAAAGATGGCAGCAGAAGTGATTGTATGTGAACTATCCAGAACTAACCATCATCAAATTAAGAAGTCAAATGAATCACAAGAATGCTAAATAAAAAGAAATTGTCACTCAGATGATGTCTGGTAAAACTGTAGAAATACTATTATCAAAAAAGATCATCAGGACAGGCAGAGGAACAAACTAGACTACCTACAAGTGAGTGAAAACTAGACCAATAGTTGATTTCTCAATAGAAGAGAAATCTGAGAAAAATATGTTCTAAACATTGAGAGAAAATATGGGACATGAAACTGCATAGCCATCAAAGCTACATTTTACAAATAAAGGCTCTTTCAGTCAAACAAAAAATAATACAGTTTATTTCCAAACATCCATTAAAGGAACATCTAAAGGACACACTTCAAAAAAAGAAAAAGTAATGTGATCTGAGATAAAAGAGGGAATGGTGAGCAAAACAAGTAGTAAACATGACTAAATAAATGTTTACTTTAAATAAATTTTAAACATGGACCATATAAAACAAATGCTGACTATATACAAAATTGTGTAATATCCCAATATTAAAAACATAATGTAGGATAACAATGGTATATTTGATTTAAAAAATAATCAGAATTAAGGAACTGTAAGATTCCTGACTATTGGGAGAAGAGTATAAGACTTCATCAAGTTAAATAGTATACTAACAACTCTAGGGTATGCACAGAAAAAGAAAATGTGTGTATAACTGCCAACTAGGAGTAAAATAAACATAGAATTATAAAAAACAAAACAAAGCAAAACTCATACAACCCAAATGAAAGAAATAAAGAAAATTAAGGCACAGAAAAAGTACAACAGCAGAAAACAAAAAATGAAATGCTTGAAATTGAATACAAATGCATAATTTTTATTTGATTGAATAAGCAAATATAATCAATGCAATCTACTAAACAATAAAAACTGACCACATTTTTTGGCTAAAACACAATGATCACTTGATTGAATTAAAAAACAGAAACCATGTCTATACAAACACTTGTATGCGAATGTCTGTAGTCATTTTAGTCATAATTGCCCAAAGTGGAAGCAACTCAAATGTCCAAACACTGGTTAATAGTTAAATAAATTGTGCTTTATCTATACAATGAAATGATACTCAGATAAAAAGGAATGAAATACTGATACACATTATATGAGTAAATAGCAGAAGCACTATGTGAAAAGAAAGATGTAAACACCAAAGACTACATATTGTATGATTCCACTTATATAACATTCTAGGGAAGACAACACTATAATGATAAAAAACGCAGATCAGTGATTTCCTGAGGCAGAGAGGAGGGAAGGAAACTAACTGCAAAAGGACAGGGGGAACTTTCTGGTGTGATGGAAATGATCTGTATCTTTATTGTGGTAGTGGTTACATGACTGTATATACTGTCAAATTTACCACAGTATATACTTACAATGTCTGAGTTGTTTTAAGCAAATTACACCTTTATAAAGCTATTAAGAAAGACAAAATCCAGTTATGTTTCAATAATTTACAAAAGACAAATCTAAAACCTTTTGTTTCCTTGAGAAAAAGTTGCAGAAAGAAATAAGCAGACAGATACTAATCCTGAAATTTGTTTAACTAGGTTAAAACAATACAAAATTATTATAAAATGGGTCATGATACAATAATAAAAATATTTAATTCATCAAGAAGAAATAAAAATACTCTATGATTGACATCTCCAAAATACATAAAACCAAAATTTATAGAACCTCAAGTTTAAAACATAGGGCAATCTTCTTTGTGAACATAAATACAAAAATCCTGAATAAAATATTAGCAATTAAAATCCAGTACTTTATAAGGAAAAACAATATAACTAAATGTGGGTTATTCCCATAATTCAAAGTTGTTTCGATATCAAGCGATATTATTTATCGCATTGACACATTAAAGAAGAAAATAATGATCATTTCAAAGAATGCAGAAAAAGCATTCAACAAAATATAAATAAAATATAACAATCATTCATGATTAAACTCTTAGGAAATAGGAAACATTTTTGACTTGATAAAAGGTATCACAAAACAATCCTAGAGCAAACATCATAAACAAATTTAAGACATTGCCTGCAAAGTTAATGAAAAGATGAAGTCTGCTATTACCACTTCTATTCAACACTGAAGATTCTAGCCCAGTCAATAAAACAAGAAAAGGGAACTAACATTATATAGATTGGAAACAAAAAAACAAATTATTCTTTCTTATAGGTGATGTAATAAAATAAAACCCCTAAAGAATCTATATTTTATTAATAAGGAGGGTAGAAAGGTTACCATATACATGGTAACTATAGGGCCTTGCAAGGGTAAAATGGCTAAATAAATTGTAGTATAAATAATATGATAAAATGTTACATGGTAATGAAATGACTGCACTAAATTTACATACACCGCTATGGATGAATCTCAAAATGCAATGCTTTTGGAGGTGCACGTCACAAAATAATCAGTATGATTCCATTTATATAAAGGCTAAATAATATAGTCTATTATTTACAAATACATATATACACACAACATACATGTATACAAACACCCGTGTATACATACACATACATATAAATACAAACATATATATAAAAAATATATAAAAAACTAAGGAAAGTTAGTTATTAACTGAGTGATTAACTCAAAATCTGGAAAGTATTTGGGGAGAGGAAATGTCACAGGCAAGAGACACAGGGGTTTTTGTTTTTGTTTTCTTTTTTTTAAAAAAAGATTTATTTATTTTTGCATACAAGCTGGGGTGCAGGCCAGAGATGTGGGGTAGTGAGAGGGTTCACCAGAGACAGAGTGGGGGCAGAACAAAAGTCCCCATAGCTAAAGCCCTCCTGACTAAAAAGAAAGAAAATAGAGGAATTTCAATTCCTGGTTTCAAACTATACTACAAAGCTATAATAATTAAAACAGCATGGTACTGGAACAAAAACAGACGCAAAGACCAATGACCCAAACAGAATACCCAGAATTAAGCTGCATATCTATGAACAACTGATCTTTGACAAAGGAGCAAAGAAAATGCAATGGAACAAGGACAGTCTATTCAATAAATGGTGCTGGGAAAACCGGACAGCTACATGCAAAAAAATGAAGCTAGACTACTACCTCACACCCTGCACAAAAGCCAACTCAAAATGGATTAAAGACCTGGACCTAAGACCTGAAACCATAAAATTTATAGAAGAAAATATAGGCAAAACTATGTACCCTCAAAGCGAAGGAAATGAAGGACAAGATAAACAGATGGGATTACATCAAAATTAAAAGCTTCTGTACAGCAAAAGAGACATTAACCAAAACTAACAGACACCCTACTAATAGGGAGAATATCTCTGCACACAATACAACTGATAAAGGACTAATAACAAAAATCTACAAGGAGCTCACACAACTCAACAAAAACAAAGCCAATAACCCAGTCAAAAAATGGGCAGAAGAACTAAAAGGACACTTCTCCAAAGAAGAAAAACAAATGGCCAACAGCTACATGAAAAAATGTTCAACATCACTCATAATCAGGGAAATGCAAATCAAAACCACTATGAGATACCACCTCACACCTGTGAGGATGGCACACATTAAAAATACAGCAAAACAAATGCTGGAAAGGATGTGGAGAAAAAGGAACTCTTCTACACTGCTGGTGGGAATGCGAACTGGTCCAACCACTATGGAAAGCTGTATGGCGATTCCTCAAACTGCTAAACATGGAGCTTCCATACGACCAAGCAATACCACTTTTGGGAATCTACCCAAAGGACACAAAATACTAATCCAAAAGGATACATGCACCCATATGTTCACTGCAGCACTGTTTACAATAGCAAAGGTATGGAAACAACCCAGATGTCCAAAAATAGATGATTGGATCAAGAAGATGTGGTACATATACACAATGGAATACTATTCAGCATTCAAAGAAGATAAACACATGCAATTTGCAGCAACATGAATGGAACTAGGAGGGATCATACTCAGCGAAATAAGCCAGAAAGAAAAAGAAAAATATCGAATGGTTTCACTTATAACAGGAATATAGGGAAACCAAGTAAGAGAGACACACTCAGCGAGGGAGGAGGAGGATAAGGGCACAAAATGGAGTAGAAAAGGACACAAGGAACCACGGAGATGGGTCATGGGTGAATTGGTAGTGGGTTACCCAAGGGGAATACAAAATGTAAAAGACATAAATAACAATTAAAAAAAGAAGTAAATGAATCTGTCAGACTGTCAGAATGTGCATTTTAAAGTATTATAATGTTATTTCAAATTGGCGAACACAAGTATTTAGTAAGTTATTTTTCTATATCTGTTTTAAAATTAATGTTTTTTCTTCATTATAGGAAAATCATACAATGATTTTCCAATACACTGAAGTCATAAAGAGATTTTCTTGGTAAATTTTTAAGGCACATAGCAAAATCACTGTGTTTTCATAACTGTCTACATAAAATGGAAGAAAAAAGCACATGAACAGATGAAATGATAAGGAAAGAACATTCACTAATAAATGCCACAAGGGCTTGAATTTTTTAATTAAAACCACTTTTCAGTGAAAAAGATCTAATCCTTTTTTTTAAGGAAAATAATTTGAAAGAAATAATACAGGCAAAAATAATGGGCTGATCAATGTCAGAAAGATACTTTAAAACTGCCAATATAATAAAAAATGATATTGATGATCCATTCATCTGGATATCCCACATAAAATATCACAATAATGTTCTTCATGTACCCTTCCAAAGCAGACTTGGGTGCCAGGACCAATTACCCATGCCAGATCCAAAGCCTCCAATGTCCTCTCCCAGCCCTCTTGCATCCCTGTCCTCCATTTCATATCCACCTGTCCACTGAGCAAACTTTACAGAATACAAATATTCCCAAACTACTTCCCAGATTAAAAGTCTCTCGGCAGTGACCCACAATCACACAGGACAGCCTCCAACCACTTAAAATACATTTCCCTTTCTAACCTCCTTTCTCACTTCTCTGTGGGTACATTTAGACCACAGCGCTAAAAACCAATTGCAGCTCTGTGTTAACGTTATCATTAGGATATTTCATGGGTTCCATACATTAGCACAATGAATGCTTTGGAGAATTCATGCCTGCTGCCTTGAAATTATTATTCATCTTTCCTCCACATCCAGGGCATTTATCTAATCTATAGTCCTTATGGACTTGTCGCTCTCAGTACATTGAACACATGTTGCTTAATTTATCTGTTATGTCTGTCCAGACATAAGTCCAGCTCAGAATAAGTCTTGAGGTTATTTCTCTCTCCATGTCCATTCTGTAGCACAGCACCTGGCCCTTAGGAAGTGACTGTCTATTGAGCGGTATGTCTGTTCACTAGGCCTGGAACCAAGCTTTTCTCTTGTCATTACTTTGAGTTTCTACAACTCAGTGAACTAGCTTATCATCATCCCTTTTTCAGAAACAAGGATACTGAGATTTAGGGCCTAACTCCTTGGAGCCTCCAGTTAGTGGTGGAATTCTGAGTAGAACTTGGGTCTCTGGGACTCCACTGCCTATGCCAGCACCTTATACCTCTGGTGAGATGTAACACACAAGCTGTGAAACGGGTCACATGAAACCTCATCCAATTTGCACCCTGGGCCAAAGGCCACGATGCTCACATAGGGTACTGGGGCAGGCCTCAGGACCTGGCTTCTCTGGCTCTGCTACCAATTAAATGTGCCTCAGGGCTGGCTCAGGTTTTCTCTGGGCCTTACTTTCCTCACCAGGCAGGATTCCATACTTGAGATATTTCATATCACAGCCCCTCTCTTACAGCCCTCTAACACTGATGAGACAGTCTTGTGGATCATAAATCTCGGTACTTGTTCTAGTTATTGACCTTGGACCACCTCTTCCTTGACTGAAAAACTGTTTTGGAACGCAGGATGCCAGAAGCCAATTTGGGGTAGGGTCGGAAAAATGTCTACTTTTATTCTTAGTCCAGAGAAGGCAGCTGGACTCTCCCTTTCTCCCAAGGCTATGGACAAGAGGAACAGCACCCCAGCATGAAGTCAAAGACACTTTCTGTAACCACTGTTCACAGAAGAGAAAATGCACAACCTTCTGTTTAAATAATGTACAGGGTGTGATACCAACCAACCTCCGCCCTCCTTCCTGGGGAAATGCAAAGTTAGCTGTGGCCTTTTTGCAAACCTCGGAGAGGATGAAATGTCAGCTGTAATTCTGAATTTCCTGGCTTCATTCCACTTACCTCACCACCTTACTATTATCTAAAATGCCATTTTGAATATTAATATGCTACATCTAAACATCATGCTTCACTCAGACATCATGCTACAAACAGCTGAATTCTATTGCTGCTTCTGCTAGAAACAAAAAGATTCTTAAGATTTTTGAAGGGGAAAAATCTGTTTGTTCACAGATGTCTCCAGAGCCACATTTATGGGGCTTGGCTATTAGCTCTAGTGAGTAAGCGCTAACTGTACTTGTCGCTACCATCTACACACACTACTGGTTTTAAGTAACCACTCCTTCCCATCTCCCAAAAAAGACAGCTATGAAAACAATGTTCATTTGGAGGAAGAGAAACTAAAATTCTTTTTGCTGTTCCCCTCAATCAAACCCTTGCAGGAACAAAAGTATTCACTGTGGTTTACACACTTGTCACTCAAAAAATAGTACCTAGAAATGCCATGAGCCTTCCTATAATTTCACTTCTATTTAAGGAGCTGTGCTGTATCAATACTTGCTTAGGGCACAAAATGTACAGCAGCTGAATGGCACCTGGCAATGGTATAGATGAAAACTACGTAAAAATGATACGCTGCCCCTGTGTGCGTGGGAGATAGGTGGACGTTAACATGCTAGATTTTTATCAGCAGGGTCAGTCTGGCTCCCGGAGGACTACCTGCTCAGGCATGTACTGAGCCCCTGCTGAGAGCATGGTTAACATTCATGGCTCCCTAAAAATAGCTTTAGAGTATAGATGTTCTCCCCCAATCTACAGATGAGGAAACTGAGCCCCAAATCACACTGGAATTGGAACAGTCAGATTCAGAATAGGTAACAGAAGTAGCTCTTTAAGGGACTGAGGAAACAAGGTCCATCTTTCACAACTCCTGGAATACACTCTAGTGCTTGTTACTATTTCTTTTTAATACCAGAGAAAATTAATGAAACATAGCCACACATGTTAATAGGATTTCAACGATCAAACAAGTAATCCAAAATTAAAAGTAAGTTATTACAAATTCCTCCAACCTAAATAAATGCTAAAAAGTTTAGCCCTTAAAAGATGGGGGTACAAAAATTTAGAAAAATGAATCTATTTCAACTACTGCCCTCTCCTGGTGGCAAAACCAATGATAGGTGTCCTTTCCTTAATTTAGAAGATTTTCATGTAACTGATCTATCAAAACCAAAAATATATATTTTTACACAAAAGACTGAATGGGGCTTCTTGAGAATGAGACTTGGTTCAAACTGGAGTTAAGTGCTTTCTTCCTGAGTACCTGTGAGAAACTGTTCACTTCTCTGGGTTTCCATTGTCTCACAAGTAAAATGGGAATACCTACTCAGCCTACCTCATAGGTCATCCTGAGCACCAAGTAAGATAAGGTATATGAATGTTCTCAAGTACTCCGAAACCTAAGGTGTTTTTTATTAATCAACTAAATTCATTTACAGCAACATCCATTAAAATTAAAATTGCATCTCCTCTTCAATCCTGTAGTCCCAATGCCACAGAAATAATATTGCTTGTTTGCAAGGATATATACAAAGATATTTATACCTACAATCTTGACCATAGAAAAAAAAATTGGACCTAGACAAATATCTGTCAATAGAGTAATGGTGGAATAAATTGCAATAATCACACTATAGATACTATAGACTGGTATGAAGCCACCAGAAAGAATGAACTAGCTTTACCAGTTAAATGAAGATTATTCAATATGATTTTTTTTAGAAAAGCAAGAGGTAAAAGAAAATGTAATAATAACAAGTCCCCCAAATTTTAGTGTACTTTTAAAGTTTAATAATTGCAAAAGCATAAATGCTATATACTTACAAAGACATCTGGAAGGTTAATCATTTAATATTTTTGCAGTACTGATGTTTCTTATCAAAATGCAACATAGGGCCTCCCTGGTGGTGCAGCGGTTAAGCGCTGTGCTGTGGAGCTGTCGGCAGTGGCGCCACAAGTTCGACACCCAGCCAGGGAGAATCCCACATGGTGCGGCAGACCTCTCCTGCCTTGCCCGCTGCTCCCCTCAGCAGTGTATTTCTGATCTGCCTGTTCTGCTACCCGCTCTGTCTCTGGTGAACCCTCTCGCCGCCCCACGCCTCTGGCCTGTACCCCAGCTTGTATGTATAAATAAAAAAAATAAATCTTTAAAATGCAACATAACAGACAGTTGCATACCAAAAAAAAGGTAAAACTTATTATTCAAAAATTTACAAATAGTATAAAATAAATATAATTAAATGTTCAAATGTTTCTTTTGTACATGTATAGAAATTATACTTTTGAAATTATTATCAAATCTAAACTAATGCTTTAGGAATACTTTATGTTTTCATTTTTGTAAAACAAATGGACAACTTTCCTTGCTCCTGTGTGTGTGTGTGTGTGTGTGTGTGTGTGTGTGTGTATGAGAGAGAGAGAGAGAGAGAGAGAGAGAGAGAGAGAGAGAGAGATTGCATATTTATACAAGTGATTACATAAATCAAGGAAAAATACAGCAGACTACTTGGGCAGTTAAAGTGGGATTTGGGATAGGGAAGGGGAGATAAGGAGAATGATCCAGGCAAAAGTTAACAGCAAAAAAAGGGGAATTAAAAAGTATGTAAACTGTTAACACACTCAAGCACTTACAGAAAATCACTTATAAGATCTACAAAATTACATATTTAAGGTTTTTAAAGAGAGGAAAGAAACTTGCCCCAAGTCTCACACTAAGGAAACAGCAGAAGACTCAGAACTTGTACTCTAGTCTCTCTGAGCCTAAGGCCTGGGCTTTGTCCCATTCTGGGACCCACACAGTTTTATCAGGACAACTATACTCCACTCTGAACTAACACGGCTCTGGACCCCGTCAGTAAGATTCACCAGCTTTGCAACCAGCTGCTTCAAGATGGGGCTCCAGATCATTACTCATGGACCTCTGAGGTTCTTTTCAAAACAACCAATTTTTCTTCAAACCTCTTCTTTCCAGATAGGAATATTATAGCAGAAAGAGCCTTATTATGAATCTTTTGTTTGATGCTGAGAGAGACCCTCTGTATCACAGACATACAATTTTAACCACCACTGTCATAAAATTCTTATTGATCTATACAATTCTAGAATCAAAGGTACCTTTTTATTTTCAATTAAATTAAAAGTGGAAACATCTTACAATTTCTGAACAAGCAATGGGCTTCCTTCTTCTAGGACTGTCACATACTGTTCCCTCTATCTAGAATGCTTTTCATCTTTTTCTCTGCTTGGGAAACTCCTCTGCACTCTTCAAAATGCAGCTCAAATGTCACGTCACCTTTGCCATCAAAGTTTTCCTCCTCCTGCCAGGCAGAACTGCTTTGCCCTCTGTACGCCCACACACAGTTAGGATAAACGTCTCCCAAGCAGTTCTCACTCGGCTTTGATTATGGGTTTAGGTGCTGATCTTCCCACTGGATTCCCAAGAGTGTGACGTCTTATTTGTCTCTATACCAGGTCTCACCCAACCTTACCCTAGTGGCTATGTGGTACTTAGTACATCACCCTTAGATTTCAGGAACATAAGCTCAGATAGATTAAATAAAATATTGATCCCACAGAACTTTGAGACTGAGAGCTTATTAAGTCACAAGGTGAATAAGTAATAAGCACAACATGCAGGCAAATCAATATGCAATCTTCTAAACGGAGGGCTAAGAACCCCTTACCTTTAAATAGCATATAACTAAATCTCTATCAGCATAGATGATGTAACACCTACAAGTATATCTTCATTCTTGTTTTTTCCCAAATTAGCAACAATGGGACAAGCTAGTAAAAGTGCTGAAAACCATTTTTTTTAATATATATTTTTATTGTTATTTATGTCTTTTACATTTTGCATTCCCCTTGGGTAGCCCACCACCAATTCACCCGTGATCCAGCTCCATGGTCCCTTGTGTTCTTTTCTATTCCATTTTGTGCCCTTTCCCTTCCCTCCCTCCGGCTCCTTCCTCCCCCCCCCCCCCCCCCCCTCGTTTCTCCT
>PVIJ01005481.1:0-35567 GCA_004024925.1 Scalopus aquaticus
GGAGGGAGGGGTGGATAAGGGCACAAAATGGAATAGAAAAGAATACAAGGGACCATGAAGATGGATCACGGGTGAATTGGTGGTGGGCCACCCAAGGGGAATACAAAATGTAAAAGACATAAATAACAATAAAAAAGGTTAAAAAAATATATGTGCATGATTCAAACTTAAAGGAGAAAAATGTTAATAATGCATACTAAGCTTGAAAGTGTGTTGTGTCTCTACCCATCACACTGTGAACTGCACACACACACAAACGCTGATGACATGTTCTTCCAGTATTTAAAACCATTCCTCAATTCAGCAAGAAGTCACTCATATTGTCGACAAATGTGAAATTCAGACAAGTCTTCCTTGTTTCACCTAAGATCTTACGGAAAATGAAAACATCAACTCTTGTTGTAACTAACCTTATGCATTAGTTGCACAAAAACCAAGTGTTATGAAATTCAGTTGGTTATATGGAGATTATAATAAAGGATATATTGAATATATTATATTATTGTAATATGTGTGTGATACAATCTTATTAACGTTAGTAATACATGAGTGATTGTTTGTTTTCCAAAAGCCCATAGTTAAACATTTACCAGCATAGCACACCACTACTAATTCCCTTCATTATCACACTGGTCTCATCTTTGGGCATGAACAATAAAATATGATGGAGGGGATAGTCTGAGACATTTTAGTTAGGTCACAAGAATTGCAGCTCCACCTGAGACTTTAGAAGCCTCACTCTTGTGGTCACCTCTCTTGCAACCTAAGTGTCATGTTGTGAGAAGCCCAAGTCACGTTGACAATCTTAACTGAGGTCATAGATGACTGCCACTTGACTGCAACTGCATGATTAACTTTGAGCAAGAACTGCTCCACTGAACCCAACAAACCCACAGAACAATGAGAGATCATAATAATCTTGTTTTAAACCTCTTAGCTACAGGGATGGCTTGCTACGCAGCAATAGGTAACTTGGGCATCATTTTATTTTGAGGATAAAGCAGTAGGTGTGGAGCGAGAGGACACAACACACCATAACCTCAGGAATACTTGTTGAGGTACTGCAGCCCTGTTTTTTTCCCCCATATCCTTGGTGCAAAAGTAGATGCATGGGCATGTTGGGTGTGGGGAAAATGGTTATGAATAATACACGTTTGCCATGTGTCTCTA
Source organism: Scalopus aquaticus (assembly GCA_004024925.1). Lineage (NCBI taxonomy): Eukaryota > Metazoa > Chordata > Mammalia > Eulipotyphla > Talpidae > Scalopus > Scalopus aquaticus. Next base: position 1,171 of record PVIJ01005481.1, read on the forward strand.
AATAACTTAAAGACCATGTCCATTACAGATGCAGCAAATAAAATACCATCAAATGGAACACTGACTATCCTATTCATTCACTACCAATCAACCACATTTGGGCTTCTTGGAATGGCCTGTAGCTTCTCCTACATCTTTTTTCCTCTCTGCTTCAAGACAAATAGCCATTTTTGAAACTAGCATCACTTCCATTCCCCGCAGCCACTTGATGAAACTGTGTCCTCATTTCATCTGATCTCATTATCTCATTTTCATTGCACAGTTGCCCAGGGAAGTCCTTGGGGATTTCTGGGCTCTCAGGAGAATCTATTACTAGATAGGCTCTGTGTTTTCTGTGTTCCCCTTTCTCACCTCCTACACATGAATGCATTTTTATCAGTTTCAGGGAAGAAAGGTACAGGGCAGTACCCTACCCCAAAGAAAACACAATGCATAATGAGTAAATTTATGATCTTTAAACTTTGAGTCACTGTTTATCCCATTTCTGTTGTAAAATAATAGCTAGAAAGCTGTACTGAGTATTTTGCAACATTTAGGGAAATAAATGATTGTTTATAGAAAAGTGTGACTAGATGGACCAAGTTTTCTGACTAATTTAAGTCCATTTGAAATTGGCTAATAGGAAAAACTGAGAAAAGCTGTCAAAAGGTAATTTTATCAACAAAAACATCAAGTTGTTACCAACTTGAGTTTAACTGTAGCTATGAAATAGGAGTTCCATCCAAGATTTCTAGATACACCAGTTTTGCAGAATTTATATGGAATCTTTGAAATACCTTGTGCATCTGTAGAGGAAGTTACTTATATATGAATTATAAGGATGTTAAATAGTATGTGTTTTAGTAGCTCAGTAGATTTATTTTTAAAAGACAAAGTACTGGGCCTCCCTGGTGGCACAGCAGTTAAGCGCTGCGCCATGGAGCTGTTGGCAGTGGTGATGTGAGTTCGACACCCGGCTGGGGAGATTCCCACATGGCACTGCAGACCTCTCCTGCTTCGCCCGCTGTATTTCCGACAATCTGCCTGTTCTGCTCCCCACTCTGTATCTGGTGATCCCTCTCGCAGCCCCACGCCTCTGGCCTGTACCCCATCTTGTATGCATAAATAAATAAATCTTTAAAAAAAAAGACAAAGTACTGTTGCTACTGATAAGATAAACCTTTCTTTAAAGGCAGATTTTTGATTCTTTCATCTTAATTATGTTTCATTATGAAGAACTGCTCATTTTAGCTCAAGAGGAATGTCAGTTCATTTTCCTGAATTCATGTTTCACTTTTTCATCCTGCCATTGTATTCAAGAGCTTTGACTTATTAGCTCTAGATCAGTTTCAAATTGCAATTCATACCTCAGATGTTTCCCTTCTTCCCCCTCCCCCTCCCCGTCCCCTGCATTGTTAAATACATACAATGAAAGACATGTGACCTTGTTTGTCATTCCTTTGGACTCTTTGGTCAGGTCTGAACTGAGAAGTCCTAACATAATTACTACTCAGTTTCATTTTAATAAAAATATTTCCACCATTAAAGTTTTTCATTAACTGAATGAGCTGTTTTCATTTTGAATACAGATTTGAACAAGTTGTGTCATAGCAAGGTAAACCAGAATACCCACATCCTTGGATACTCGAGACAAGCTAAGAAAAAAATATTAGATGTCTTTCCTTCAGCAAGGTATGTACTATTCAGTCACTACCCATAATCATTTTTCCCTTTTTATCTTCTTGACTTATTTTACCAAACCTCCTCTATGTCAGGAGTAAATAATTACTTTCTCTGTGGATACTTGGCAGTTGGATAGTGTTACAGATAAAAAAATGTAATTGATTTTCAAAAGAAGTAAAGATATGAAGATAAAGAGGAAGAAGATTTAATACCAAGAGTAGGGAAAACAAGAGTTCTAACCAAGAATTACTTAAAGACGTCCAGGCTGTCTGACACCTGGAGTTTGGAGCAATGACTGAAACCTAATGAATTAACTAGTGAACCAATGAGGCTCAAACTCTACAGATAGTATTGCCCTTGGGCACCACATCCAAAGCAATGAACACAATGCCCAAATTTTGGTCCTGGCTCTACATTAGACAAATGATTTAAACTCTCTAGCTCCCAATTTATCACCTCAAAGATGGAGATTATGGCAGAGACTGGCTAGTTCTTCATCAAACTGGTGCTTCTACTTGGGCATTTGACTAGACTTTATTTTGCAACCTCTCTGAGGTTATGTACAACCACATGACTGAGCCAATGAGACGTAAGCAGAAGTGGTGGATGCTGTGTCCAGACCAGATCCACAAAAACCTGTAAGCTATTTTACTCTTTTGGCAGATAGCATGGAGATATCCCAATTTCCCCAAGTCATGCTGGGGAGCCACACATTAAAGATGGCCTCTGACTCACCCATGGCCACATGACCAGGAACAGAAAATTGAACTGCTGCACGAGCAAAAAATAAACAATTTCTGCGTTGAATCTCTGAGATTTGAGAGTTATCTGTTACAGCTATTAGAGCTATCTTAATATAGGTTATCATAATACCTCTACCCAATGTTTGCATCTCCTTACTCTCCTATCTGGTACACAGTGAGTGCTCATCATCCTATGCTAACTCCTTCTTAACAAGGAATTGGAAGACCTGGATCCAGAAGGAAATGAAGATTCTCATGATTTAGAGCCAGTAGACGTTGCACATATTTCTACTGATTCACAGATGGCTTTAAAAATCATTTTCAGTGTAGGACCTCCCTGGTCCTACGCAAGGGATTAAGTCTCAGTGCCATCAAGCTATCAGCAGCCCCTGCAGCACAAGTTTGATTCCCGGCCAGGGAGCTGACCCACATGGCGCAGCAGACCTCTCCTGGCTTGCCTGCTGCTCCCCTCAGCAGTGTATTTCAGTAGATCTACCTGTTCTGCTCCCCACTCTGTCTCTGATGAATTCTCTAACCCTGCCCCCTACCCTACCACACCTCTGGCCTACACCCCAGCTCTTGTATGCATAAATAAAGAAAAATGAAAATCATATTCAGTGTAAAGATCTGGCATTTAGAAGAACATACTAATCAAAAATAATATAAGCATCCCCAAAACATTACTATGCATGTTATGATAAAATAAGGCAGGTCAATTCACTAGTGCTAATTTCATCCTTACCTTGAAAAACTCTATACTCAGGCAAAAGAGACGTCATATTTGATGCTTTAAGTTGGTAAACTAGATTTCATTGTAACCATTGAACCATGGTGATAATGTTCAAAAATGCTTTGCTGCAGTCCAAGTAAACCGTTGGTAAACTAGATTTCATTGTAACCATTGAACCATGGTGATAATGTTCAAAAATGCTTTGCTGCAGTCCAAGTAAACCTGCCCTTTTTGTGAAGGAGGCATGTAGCACTGATCTTGGGAATTCAGTCTGGCCTTCACTCTGAATGCTAAAGGAAAATGTTGATATTTTTCCTCCACAGTGTTCCAAGGTACGCCTTGGCTGGTAATCTCTGTGCAGGGTGGAGTGAGTCAGCAGTCTGAGTCACTTTACCAAAATGCATTGCATGTGTTCTATTCCAGGTTTCAAATAACAGTGTCTGGTCATGAGAGGACGGGGCTGAGAGCACAGCAAAACCCCAGAGAGAACAGATTCCCTTGGACTCCAGCTCCAAACAACAGAGACAAAATTTCAGCAGCTGAAAATCCCCATTCATCCTGATTTGAAATAAAAACATGTGGGAGCAATAGATGAAATGTGCTTAATAGCAACAGGTTTATTCAACAAGCTTATCATAAGTTATTTTTTTTCTTTAAGTTGACTGGAAAATGTCTACTTTTGTTAATAGTATAGTTTATGGCTTGATTTGTGCCTCCCTCCCCCAATTTATATGTTGAAGTCCTAAGATCCAGCAGCTCAGAATATGAATTTATTTGGAAATAGGTCACTGAAGATACATAGGTAAGATGAGGTTATTGGAGTGAGTCATAATCCTATACAACTGGTAGCCACATACAAAGGGGAAATCTGGACAGACATCTGTTCATAGAGAGAAGATGATGTAAAGATGAAGGCATAGATTATAGAGATGCATCTATAAGCTAAGGAGCCACAAAGATTGCCAGTAAACCAGAAGACAGAGGCATGGGATAGATTTCTCACAGCTTTACAAGGAACCTATTCTGCCAACATCAAAACTTGAATGTTAGCTTCTAGAATTATGAGGTAATACATTTCTTTTATTTAATTCATCCAGTTTGTGATGCCTTGTTATGGCAGCCCAAGCAAACTGATAAAGTATATATTCAGGAATAAATCATAATGTGATTGATCAAAATAAAAGGTGATCAAGTCAGTGCTTAGGTACTGTTCTTCCTGAGGAAGGAGGTTAATGACTTACAATCTTTGGGTAAGTACTTGAAGACGGTGCAATAATACATGGTGTTAGCAAGGGAACCACTAATGTGGTATTGCCATGAGCAACCTCAGTTGCTTCAATGGTACCTTAGAAAAGTAAAATTCATCCCTTCCCCTTAACATCTTAATATACAATTTTCTAGGGTATAAAGTAGGTCCAAGATGTATAGTCAAAACTTCATTTCTGTTGGTAAAAGCAGGGTTTGTTCCAATTGAGCACATGATTTGATATTCATAAATTCTATTTTTCTGATCAAGGCTTTATTATTTTTTCATTTTTAACATGAATTTTGCTTTGGAAACCTTTCTTCTCTCTACTGGTCCCACTAAAATGAAGGATTAGAATGGATTCCACATCAACTGCTTTTCTATTCTAATAATTAAATTGCCAAGCAATGAACAGGCACAAAGGATCAGAAACAATGATAATCAATGACGTGGATTCAACATGCGGTGTGTACAAGTCCTACAAGACAAATGCAGACTCAGAATGCAGGCCATGTGAAATGGACATTGGTCTTTTCTCTTTATTTTAAATTGAGTTAATATTGGTTTACATTGTTATTTGTATTTTAGAGGTATAGGCTCTCCCCTTCAGGTATTGTTACCACACCGCACCACCACCAAAGCATTGATAGTCAATCCCCATAGTCCATTGTGCTCCTTCCCCACTTTGTTCTCAACCCCCTCCCCCTGCTCCTCTGGTAGCCTCAGTTTTATAGTAAGCTTTCTAGGATTTGCTGTTAGCATGGTTTATCTGACCCATTGTTTGATTTCTCTATAACCCACATATAAGTGACATCACCGGGTATTTGCACTTCTCTTTCTGACTTATTTCACCAGTGTTATCCCCTCCAGCTCCATACATATTGCTGTAAATGACAAGAGTTTATTGCTTTTGATAGCTGAGTAGTATTCCATCATGTATGTATACCATATCTTCCTGATCCACTTGTCTGTATTTGGGCAGTTAGATTGATTTCATAGTTTGGCTATTGTAAAATAGTGCTGCAATGAACATAGGAATGCATGTTTCCCTACAAATTTGTGTCCACTCTTAGGTATTTGTCAGAAGAACACAAAAACACTAATTCAGTGTCTTTTCCATGGTCCGACCTTTGATAACTTTGTAAGAAAAGCTCCAATAAGCCATGTGTTCGCCACTGCTCCTCATAGTCACATTCATTCTGACCTCATATACGGAGCAAAGAATTGAGACTCTGTACTGTTATAATTATTTGCTTTCTATGGTAGACCTTTCAATAACTTATATAAATTTGATTAGCTTATAAGTATCATTTTTGAGAAACACTACAATCAAAATGAGAGAAAGAGGGCTTGGTAGTTTTTGTTTAATAATGTAGAGGGCGAGAGTTAACTCATCTGTTAAAGGTAGAGATTTCTCTATACCTCCCAAACCAGTACTGCACACTGAAGAATGTGCTCTACATGTTGCAATGAGACAAATTCTTCTCATTTTCTCAATATTTCTGCCCAAGAAAAATGACTGTCCTCAGGCAAAGACCATGACACATGACAATTGTGGAACTGCAGAATTGCAAAAGACCATTGAAAAATGAGAGGAATCCTTTTTCTCATTTCCCTGACAAGCAGTGGACCTCTGGCTGATTCCTTCCAATGATAACAGTTAACCATTTTACAAAGCTGCCCACTCCATTTTTGCACTGCTGAATAAGCAGCAGTCCATGTTTTCTCTATCTGTTCTCAATCTTCAGCCAAGTTGTCTGGGAGAAACTGCTAAGAAGGGAACAAAGCAGGTTGTCTTGGATGCATAGTTAGGTGGTTTAGCTTTCCTAGTTGATTTATTTAAATTCAAAAGGAATAAATTAAATTAAAAGGACAAATTACAGACACCAAATGTACTAAGTATTTGTATTTACCAAGCTCCTACTATGTGCCCAACACAGTGCCAGGAAACTAAAGGTAGCAGAATTCAAAGACATCATTGTTACCCTTAATTAACTTAAAGTATTATCTAACCATGGTTAAACATATGAAACAAGTCCAAAATTACTTAACATATAGTACATATTTAAGTCCTAAGTTGGTCATTTAGACTAAATTTTGCAAGAGTTCAGAGGGTAATAATTAAAAAATGGAGACTCTATAAGAATTAACAGGAAGTAGTTACATCATGGCCATATTTTGGAAGACAAGTGATATTAAAATGTCATAGGGAACTAAGAATATGTATCTTTGACAATCTATCTAGACTAAAGGAAAATCAGAGAGTGATTCCAAAACACACAAAATAAGTATAAGTCGGGATTCTGGCGTTGTTTTTAAAAGAAGTTCATAGATGTGGGGAAAGAACACTAAGATATGATCAAATATAAGTAGAGATTGTAAAACATCACTGTATCACAAGTTGATCTAAGAAAACCAAACTCCGCCTCTAATTTGGGGATTTTTCCAATTGATAGATTGAACGAGGAATGTGCTTGTTCTCTTTCAAAGAAGATACAGAATGTTACTAACAAGTTCCTTCTCCTTTTCTCAGTTATCTTTAATATCCCCATTATGCACAAGTGAAAAGCTCTCATTTGGCTGATTAGAGCGTAATTTGGGTACCATTTTAAATGTACAAATGTCCTTCTCCCTCCTCCCAGAAGATCATAGAGTGCTTCCAGAGATGTACTTAGTCGCCTGATTAATTATCGGACCTCTATGTAAATTACTGTTAAGAATAAGATCATTTTATCACTTATTGAGTTTGATAAACATTTACAATCTAACATATCTGACAAAGCCATTTGTATGTACCTATAATATAAATGAAAGTACATTAAAGTTATGGTAAATCTATAATAATCATAGCCTTAATAATTTGCTAACTATAGACAGTTCCCCAAGCAATTAGAAGATGCTCTATGTTAATTTAGAAAGGAATTCCAAACAAGGCATTTAAAACCTAATAAGATGCCATTAAGTGAAGGGAGACAGGGGAGGGGAGCAGAGAGAAAGAAAACCCTAAGGCTTGAAGTAGGGGAAATGATTCTCCGAGCTACTGACCCTTGCAAGATCCATGTTTTTCTTGGGCTTTCAGACACAAACCAGATTTCTAATTTAAGGTGATTATCTAGTTACTACATCCCAAATTGCATGTACTTCTAGTATTGAGTCACACCAAAACCTAATTATAGAGAGCATTTATCAATTTGAAAGTCCATAGAAATGAGAAGTCAATCTACCAACTATATACGAGGAGAAGATGCTCTGTAAACTATGAACCCACAAGAAATTATCTTTAGTACAATGAACTGCTTCTGGTACTCACAAGGATTTATAGACTGAACTATGATGTCAATCAACTGGGAATAAACTTTACAAAGAAACTGTAGAAAAAAAGCACCTGGTTTCCTCTGTTTTTTCCTGAGGTGTGGACACACATATGTATGCCTGTTATTCCATACAAATACACACACCAATATAGTCACCATTATCAGGAAGGATAAAAAGAACAACAACACACAATTCTGAAAACTGAAAAGCAAATTCCTATAAAACAATTCCTATAGAACACTGAATCTGAGAGTTCAGTACTTTAATCCAAAGTGGATAGTTTTATCAAAGCAATAAAGTAGTAATGAAATACAAAGACATCTGCTAGACACAAATGTACCACTGTAAAATATAATTCCCACTAGTTAGGTTAATTAAGATTAATATATGAGTCATTGGAAGCCCCCAAAGTAGACAAAAGATAATTTGCCAAGAAAATACACAAAGAAAGAGCAGCATTCTCTTAGAATCATTCATTTACTAGATTGGAAGGAAGATCTTATTTATTAGCACTTGGGTTGTCACCATTAATTCCCATGATGATATGCATTGGAACAGCTTACAAAGGCCAAAAGGATAATTTTTTTCCTTAGAAAAATTCTATGGACAATGTAAGGTGGTGCACAGAAAAAATAGAAGTGCATCTAATCAGATGTTTAATTAATGTTATGAAACAGATTATACATAGCCACATATGTGAGAGTGTTTTAAATTTTGTTTTATTTAGATTAATGAAATAGCAATCATCTTGGGAACCCAGGGTTGACATTTTTCATCGACTTAGCAATGTATTTTTACCCCAAATAATAATCTGCATTCCTGGTCAAAAATATGACAAGGAAGCAATCACAGAAAGATATTTACAGTGACCTATACTGTAGAAAGATTATATTCCTGTTGCACAGACTGCATTTGTGTAACACTGATCACTGCTGAAAAAGCACTCACATTCTTACCTCAAGAGTCATGTTCACGGTACTAATGGCCACTTTTATTTCTCCATCTGACAGTTCCTTTAGATCTTTCAGCATTGTCTGTTCAATACTTAAACCTGTGGGTAAAAGGGAAAAAATATGTTACACTTGGCGAACATGTTTTTGGTAGTGTCAAGGAATTGCTTAAAGAATGCACCCTTTCATTGCAATAGTTTCCCCTCTAACATAGCTTTTTTAGAAAAAAAAAAGTATATATTAAGACAAAAATGACATTAATGATTCACTCCTCATGATGCAGAAGAAGAGCCTCTAATGGGAGGACATTTATAGAGATGTGGTTGGGAGTGAGAAAATGAATTTGATGAGACAACCAAGACTAGCAAAGGAAAAAGGGAAGGAATCTGAAACAGGGAACTTTAAGGAGGAGCTGCCAAATATAGCATTAAGTCGGGAAGGAACAGGGACAAAATAATATACCTCTCCTTCTCTCCACCCTCAGGCCCCCATGTGTTGCTTCCCATTGATCAAATCTAACCAGAAGCCAGTTATCTTCAGGGAAATCCTGAGTATTAAGTACTTGAAGGTCAATCTCTCGAGGCCCAGAGAAGACATGGGTAGAAATAGAATGGGAGGAGGTGGAAAAATGAAGAAAACCTAGCATAACTATGCAAACCAGACAAATATCAACAAGGGCAAAATTTACTTTCAGGATGCAGTTAGGTGAGCCCATATAACTTTATTTAAAATGCACTTACAAGTGTGATGATAAAACTATCATAATTGGGCTGTTCTGATCACCACTGTAATAGGGTCTGCCAATAGGAGCTATTGACTCCTTAAATGATCAGAAAAATAGTCCATAATGACAGAAATTATTCAGATTCACATAGCCAGCTGACTGATGCACTTGACGAAATCTATCATCAAAACCAGGAAATTTTTGCCTTCGGTTATTACATCTGATGAGGCATAATTTGGGGGAAGCCTAGTAAGGCAGAGATGTATGTTCAGATATCAGAGACAGAGGACACTGTCAATCATGGGGAAATAGACAAGTACTATGTTTTTTTCTCTGACATGAAAATTGAAAGGCCTCTATCATACTGCAACATAAAATGACTTATAGAATACATTGTGACATTAAAATTTTGGTCTTTATTTGAAAATGAATGACAAAATGCACTTAGTCACACAGCTCTAATATCCACACATGTGCACATGTAACGGTGTGGTCTGCCCAGTCAGAGCACCATCCAAATTTCTTCAGACTTGCCCATCTCAGTGTGCCCCCACAAGCCACTCAGTGACTAGACCTGCATCTCTTTTCCTCAGGGCTTTCTCTGGCCACCAAAGCCTGCTCTGGGGGTTAACAGCCTCTGAGATTAAGTAGCTCTCCATATTCCAGTGGTATGACATACAAGGAAATGTTTAACAACAATTAACAAAACCTGATTTGAAGTGTTTGCCAATTTCTGTGGGGTCAATACTTGCATGGTGATTCATTTCAAGGTAGTGATCAAACATCAACCAACTCACAAGAGTCCTGAAAGTTTAACAATCAGCTTTTGGAACACAGGTGAAAAAGTTTCAAAGCACCTCTGGGTCCCTCAGATGTTAAAGCATGAGTACACTCTTATACTCTTCCTCAATGACTGGTATCCTACAGAGCTGATTTTCTTGATGAAACACAGTATACTGTACCAGTGGTTCCTGAAATCACCTCCCAAATAAACTTTACCTCAGGCTCTGCCCCTGTGAGATCTCAAGCTAGGAAAGAAAGCTATGCACCTTAAAGATAGATTATCTAAGTTTCAATCCTGACCTGGCCATAGTCTAGCTGTGTGTGTGATGATAGGAAAGCAAAGATACCATTCTGTGCTTCTGTGGTCTCAACTGGAAATTGGGAATCATAGTAACACCTGATATATTGTGAGGACAGAATAATATCATCCAGGTTGAGCCTCCCTGGTGGCGCAATGGATTGAGCACAGCACTATGAAGCTATCCAGAGCCACTGCAGCATGAGTGTGATACCCGGCCAGGGAGATTCCCACATGGCGCAGCAGACCTCTCCTGCCTTGCCCACTGCTCCCCTCAGCAGTGTATTTCAGTCGATCTGCCTCTTCTGCTCCCCACTCTATCTCTGGTGAATCCTCTCACCACCCCTCACCTCTGGCCTACACCCCAGCTTGTACGCATAAATAAATAAATCTTAAAAAAAAAAGATCATCCAGATAAAGCTACACCTTCAGAACCTTATATAGTATATCGGGTACTCAATGAATTACAACTATTTGTTATCATCAAGTCATCAGTTCAGAAAATCCATTGTCTTTCTAAAGCCTAGAAAACAATTTTACCTACTTAACAGTCTTCTCTCTCCTTACTAAAATTAATTGATTTATGAAATCCCACTGTACTTGACATTGCTGCTGCCATACTCTCAAAATAGAACCCTCTCAGCACAGGGATTTCAGGTAATCATGCATCTGTGATATGCATTAAACAGGTGAATTAACCACACATCCTGATACAAAGACCTCAGAGGAAAGGCAGTAGTACAGGCTGCCTTCTTCTAGGTGAGCCAACATTATGTGCCTGAAAATCTCCTACTAGCACAAACAATAGGGAAGAAAAAGTAGGCACACTGAAATTCACCTTCTGGGGCCAGTCAACTCTGCAGTCACATGAAGCAGCCTTACTCCAGGAACTGTGAACTTGCTGGGGACAGAATCACTCACCCTGAGCACTGTACTGGGTCTCCTGCAAGATACTGATTATGTCTTCTCTTGGAGGCAAACTAGGAAATTTTTCTTCCAGGATAGAAAGAATTTCCTCCTGCTTCTCTGAGACCTTCTGGGATTCCATGGTCATCCACTTGAAAAGGATGCTACCTGAAAGGTATGAATAAATAGCTTTAAACTTTCCAGCAAGCCAGGGGAGGAGCTAGAAAAATCAGTGTTTTCTGGATTCTGCATTTTTGCTTTCCTTTCCAGTATCTTCCCTAAAGGGGAAGATCAGGAGCCTCCACAGTGTTGGAGTCAAGAGGCAATTTTTAGAAAACTGTCAGATACCACCTGCCCAGCTCCATTGTTCTTGTATTAATCTCTACAACTTAAGTGACTACATAGCATATTCTGTGGTATAGCATTTATGGATAAAAGAACAAGATGTATAGCTTTTCCCACAAAATGACATAGGTTGGTTATAAATAATATCAAAATGGAAGTTAATGGTGCACTGTTTTAAAATATTAAATACGGCTTAATATTTCTCTTTAATGTTCCCTTTAAGATACCACAGAGAAGCCTAATCCTACATATCACCTTATTCACTTCACATGTAAAATTTTTTACCATTATATTTTTATTTTTATTAAATGATATGCATTATAACAACATAAGTTTCAGATGTGCATCATTAAAAATTATTGTGTGTGTGTGTGTGTGTAGGAACATTCTCTTTTTAACAACTAAAGGATTGCAGAGCGCCACTGTCAGGAGACAAGAATCCTGACAAGGTAGGGAACCCCAATTCTCAGTGATTCCCATAGATTCTCAATTATGAATATCTAAAACTTACATAATCTTATAATGCAAGTTCAAAAATAATAATTTTTTAAAAACAAAAAAATTAGAAAAGAACCTTCCATATACAGAGTGAATTAAGCAAGGCCTACTGGGAGGATTAGCTAGGTGGCTAATTTAGATGAAAAATGAGGAAGGAGCTGTCAATGCAAAAAAGTGAGTGGATTCAAAACAAATTATCATTATTCAAATGTGAGAAGCCAACTGGATTCTGAGTATGCCCTTCAATATCACAATTTCTGACATAAAACCTAAAATACAAAGACAATGTTCCCAGTCTTTGTTAAGGCAATGGTGAATCTGGATTTCATAGATTTCCATATGCTTCTAGTTCTGATAGACTGCTAATACCAAAAACAAGGAGAACAGATAGATGAAAATACGACACAAGCAAATATAAAATCTGAGACCTATCAGAGTTAACTAGGTAACTATTTCAGTAGTCAAGATTCTGGAGAGAAGGTTAAGCGTAGAAAGGTAAACTCAACGATTAGTATTGCTTTTCCCCTCAGGGAAATCATATAATTGTTAAATCATAAGCTGGAGCCAATTTGCTGAGAAGGTTAGCAGACCTAATAGTAGTAGCATAGACATGGGAAGATAAAAATTAGAGTTTAGGGCTCTCAACAGAGAAGGCACCTTGGTTAAATAATTCAGGTTTTGAGATGGTACCCCAGCATACAGGTTGGAAAAGTAAGGTCTGTAGGACAAATCTGACCCATGGTTTGGATTTACACATAACATTTTGTTGGAAAACAACCACCCCCAGTAATTGACATATTGTTTATGGTTTGGATCAGTACAAACACAGACTAGATTAACTTTGTCTGAATCTCTTCTAATTGCCTTTGAAGTGCAAATGTAAGTCCTCTCTAAAGCAAAGGCTTTCATCATCCATGCCATCCGCTCCACACTTTTCATATATAATATTTAGCATTCAACAAAAAATTTATCAGGCATGAAAGAAATGTGACCAAATGACTAGATACATCACAGGAAAAAGTCTGATGAGAAAAAAAAATGCAAACAAAACCAGAATGAATAAAAAATATTAGCCAGAGAAGTAGAACCTATAAATAAAATACTCAAATGAAATTTTAAAAGTATAAATTCAGTAACTGAATTTAAAAACTCAAAATGAGTTTATAATACATTAGACACACTGAGAGAAAGATGAGTAAACTGGAAAGTATATCAGAGGAAAATACCCATACTGAAGCATAGTGAGGAAAAGGGATGAGAGATCAGAGTCGAACCCAAGAGCTGTGGGCAGCGCAGAGCAAAGGTCTAACATACATACATCCAGGGGCCCCTGGGAGAGCAGAGAGAATTGAACTGAAACAGTATTTGAAAATGTAATGGTCAATCATTTTTCAAAATTAATGAAAGATATTACTCTAACATTCAAGAAAGAGTGAGACAAGGGGCTTCCTGGATGTACTTGCTCCTTTCCCCTTGCACATAGTCTTGGAAACAAGAACATTAACAATAGTGCATATAAATCACAGCTTAACGATTAACAGCAAACCATTACTTACTCTATGTCCCTGGTAGCTTCTTTGTTTTAGTCAATTGTCTTATCAGCCCAGTGACTCCAAAGAGCAAGCGTTGCTGGCCCATGGACAGGACCTGTCAACCCAGGGTAGTTCCTGCATCTTGAGAAGAACCTTGCACTTACTCCGATCTTAATCTTCATTATATCCTAAGATCTCTGCCTCAGGGTGGAATTTGTCCTCCATTTTCTGAACATGTGACACACAAAGAAATATATTCTCCTACTGCAACTGCATAAGGCTGCTCTAAACCTGCTCCTTCCTGCATTTAGAGTAACATCATTCCTTGTGTTAGGCCCCTTGTGGCCTATGTAATGGGGAGGGTGTTGTCCCTCAGACACTCACCCTTGAGGTCTCCCTGGAGCATTCTGTCACTCTATCACTTCAATAAATCTCAGCTTCAAAATCAGGCTAGAGTCATCATTTCATTCTTGAGTGTGGAACTCAAGAACCCACTCCCAATGGCCGATAATAAAAGTATGAATAAAATCATATTAAACGCAAAGAAAAATCCCTCTAGGCACAAAACAGTAAAACTGCTAAAAATTACAAAAAGAAAATAATTGAAATCAATCAGAGGAAAAAAGACATAGCACTGTTGAGGGAACTATAATAAAACCAGCGTTGACCTGATTTAAATGAAGAAAGTGAGAAGACAATGGAATTCTATCTTCAAAGAAATAATTGGCAAGTCACTCAATACTGAATGAAAGATTTTTTTTTTAATGAGGGCAGAACAAAGACATTTCCAGAAAAATAAACTGGGAGTATTTGTCACAAGATCTACAATAAAAGAAATGATAAGGCAAGAGGAAATAGTTACAGATGGAAACAAAGAAATGCGGGAAGAGGAACACTGGAGAATGTAAACGTGTGTAAGAATAAATCAATATTTACTGCATAAGATAATATCTAATGGAGTTTAAAAAATATGGTTAGAGAAATAAGCAAGACAGAGAAGACACTTGTGGTGTAAAATGATTTCACTCATATGTGGTATATAAAGAAAACAGTTGAACAAATAAAACAAAAATAAAATTTTGGACTATGAAATCAATTTTTGGTTACAGGAGAGAAAGGGGTTAGTGAGTGGAGAAGTAGGGAAAAGGGCAAAATGAAATAGTGAAGAATAGAATTGGACTTTAGCTGTGAACTTAATGTAATATATTGATTCTCAATGTTGTACACCTGAAAGTTATACAATGTTATAAAATTATATAATGTTGTAATAAAAAAATTAGTAAAAATTAGTAAAAAATAAAACAAAAAGCAGGAATATTTTAAAAATAAAATAAATATCTAATTAGTCTAATATGATCTACCTAAATGATGCATTCTAACAGCAACAATATGCAAAGGGGATTAATCAGAGATAAATTGTTTTAAGGTTCTTGGGCTGTCAGAGAAGTAGTTTAAAATATCAATATATGATTTTATTTTGTAAGTCTATTGTAACTGTTAAAATAATTTTTTCAAAGACTTCATAACTAACAAGCTAATGGAGGGGAGAAATGTAATAGCAAAAATACTTATTTTAGTTTAATAGTAGAAAAGAATTTAAGAGGAAAGGGGGAAATGTGAGACAAATAGAAACAAATAGAAAATGAAATTTTAAACTCAAATGCAAGGCAATTACATTAATATATAGAGAATCTTTAGTGGACACAGAATTTCCATGTTGCGAGATGAAAAATACCTAGAGATCTATTTCACACCAATGTGAATATATTTAATACCACTGAACTATACACCACTGAACTGTTAAGGTAGTAAATAAAATGTTATTTGTTGCTTATCACAATAAAAAAAGAGACAAAACTGTATTTCTATTAAAATATGAAAATTATCAAACTGGATTTTAAAAATTGACAGGAGCATTATACAGTTTACAAGAGCAGACCTTAAATACAATGTTAAAGTAAAATGATAGAAAAAGATATCCTAATAGAAGAACTAGACCGTAGGACAAGAAGAATTACTTGAGATTAAGACAACATATCTTTAATACTAAAGGGTCAAACTGTGGGAAGACATAGCAATCCTAAATTTGTATTCACTAAGATAGCTTCTAAATATATAAAGGAAAATTAACAAAATTGGATGAAGACAGGGATAAATGCACAGTGAAAGTGGGAAATCTTAACATCTCAGCAACCTAAGAATGAGCAGAAAAAAAAATACCTGTAAAGAGGAAAACTCCATAAACAACATGTTATCAGACTTGATTTACTGGCATATATTAACCTTATAAATCATGAGACTATAGTCTCGTTTTTTAGGAAAAAGAAACATATACCAAAATTGACTTGTCTGTTAAGGAATAAGTCAATTCTTAAATTTCAAAGGATAGCAATCAGAGAGTTATATTCTGCGGCTCACCATAAAAATAGTGAATCCCAGGCAGAGCAATAAGGCAAGCAAAAGAAGTAACAGGTATAAGTTGTAAACATTAATATTCAGAATCCTACTTAAATGAGATTGAGAACTTAGAGCATTCCATGCATGCACAAATCAACAAAACACAGGACCCAGCATGCCTTGCATTTCTAGTGGGAAGTGATGCTGTTTCCCCTCCAACGGAACAAAGGAGTGGGTCCTCTAGAGGTTGTTTAGGAAAATGTCAGCCTTGTATCTGGGCAAGTGTATGAGAGTCTCAACATAATGCACTCTCCAATCTGCCCTCTCTTCTGTTGTCTTCAAGTAAACCTGTTTTGTTAATGGAAAAAACTGATTGCTTTTGTTTGAGGTCAATAAAGTGAAAGAAAGGAAAGGAAAAAAACCTGTCTTTTTTCATAGATGTTTGTATATGTAAAAAAAATAGAATCCATAAATGAGCTTCAAATAGGAAGTTAACTGTGCAAGTCTTCTAGAAATAAGGCCCAGTAATATAAACCTTCCTACACCTCTATAAACAATCACAATTAGAAAATCAATTCTTTTTAAATTGTAATACCATCAAAATATAAAATACGTAGGAATAAATTTCACAAAAATGTGCCTGACTTACAGTCAAACCAAGAATCCAGTTGATTTAATGTGGGGACCTTTAAAATGCAGGAAATAGAAAAGTAGTATTCAGAAATTACTTTAACAAGTACTACACTAAACAGAGTCTTGCAGAATAATTCAATGGAAATAACCCTCTGACAATGGCTTATGATTAAGTGTAATGACAGAAAGCAGATAATGGACAACGTAAGTAGGGAAAAATAACTTAAAAAGATGGTTACCATATTCTGAGTTGTTTTTCTTGCACAAGAAGGACTATAGTCCAACTTTGTCCAAGGAACTCATCAATGGTAATTTTTATACTTCACATTAGAGAACCATTTAGCTACATATGTAGTTGAATGCCACTATCAGGATATACCGTAGCCAAAGGCACTGCTTAGGAAAATTATGTCTGTTTTTGAAGACGAGTTAACACAACTTCTTGCAAATTCTACAGCACTAAAAAAATTAATCCATACATATTTATTCGAAAGTGTCCAAGCTATTCTTAGACTGGGGTTTGGGGGTGAGAGGTGAGAGGGGGATGCTGAGCAACAAGCAACAAAGAAAGCAATTGGGATAGAATAATAACAAATTTTTCATTCCAATAGAAAAATAATCAACGACAATGCTCTTTGTTCAAAAAAATGGAGAAGTGAAGGTCCTCTTGCCAAAAGCAATCACAGCACATTAATATTAAACATGATCTAATGAAGTAAGAAGTTGTTTAGGGAAAACATGCACCACTGTAAAGACATAGTTCGCATGATAAATTCTTAGCAGAAAAGAAGGGATTTAAACCTCTTTCCTTGTTTTACCTGGGATTTATTTTTTCCTACTGAAACAAAAAATTGAAGTATAACTAATAGAGAGAGGGAGGAAGGGGAAAGGAAGAGGAGAAAAAAGTTAAATATACAACTTAGCTCATACTTTTGCCTGAAAAGGGATTTAAAAATAAGTGTATGATTCAAGTTTATGCTTAAAATCTTTAAATGGTCTTAATTTAAGAATAAGGTTTGTCTTTCTATGATATAAGAAATAATTTACACCTTTGAGGTTAAAAGTTGTTCTGGTTTTACATCAAGCAGAATATATATACATATACATATACATGTATATGTATATATGTGTATATGTATATATATGTATCTGTATCTGTATCTGTATATGTATATATGTATATCTTTCCCCAACCCTGGCACAGGCCTTCTCACTTCATAAGCAAAACAGTGATGTAATTCCCTTTGGACTTTGTGACCATTTCTGGAGGTGGATGATTCACTCTTTAGGGCAAAAGAGAAAAAAAAGAAAGAAAATCTGGCTCTGTTCCTTTCCGATTTGACCGCCTTAAAAGGATCTTTTTGAAGCCATTAATCCAGGCTACTAAAATAGCACCAACTATTCTTTATTAAAGTTCAAGTGGAACTACCAATAGAATGGAAAGAATTTATTTCTTTTTTTTTTCTTTTTTCGGGGTCTTAGTTCAGTCTTCCCGGTTTATTAAACACCAACTTTTCCTGCCGAATGGGCTGAGGGTTCATTTTCCCTTTCCTCAAGGCCAGGGTAGACCATCCAGGAACTAATGGCATATTTAGCCTGGCTGATCTGGAGCCACCCAGCTTAATCCACAGATTACTAGCTGGGTCTTTCCTTTGCCCCATGTCTGCTCCAGCAAATGCCAGGGGCTCACATGTAGACCAACTGGCCACAAGCTTAAGGGGAGAAAGAGAAACTGCAGGACAGCAGTGCCTCTGGGTTCCTGGACATCTTCACATATTTCTGGACAAAGGATAATCTCAGGGCTGGAGTCTCTAGCAGGGAGGGGGAGGAGGCAGGTGGTGTTGCCCAGGAGAATTTATTTCTTAAAAACCTAGGTCACAGTGTTTCAACCTCCTAAGCTAAGAACAACTGTTGTTGTTGGACTACTATTCCCATGTGGTTGTGTCAGGCTTTTCCAGTGAAGTGTGGTCTTGATTGAAACACACTTGGTAATCAGTGATTGCAGTATCATCATTGCCAGCCTCTTCTGGGAAAAACACACACACACACACACACACACACACACACACACACACAAACGTGTGCGCACACACAAATTCTCACTGCAACCATTCAGAAATTTAATGGACCTTAAATTTGGCAATAACCTTATAATCCACATATCTGGGGAAATAAAAGTATTCAGGTTGAAGAGACTGGAAGTCTGTAATTGTTTGCTTTTGGTACAAACCCAGGGTACAAACACACACCAACATTAGGCCACCATGATTATATATGTGACTTTCAGATAGACTCAGTTTGTAGCTTGTTTGAAAGTAATAACAAGGCCTTAGAAGCAGGTGTAGGAGTGCAAAGAGTAAGAAGAGGAAGAGAAAAACAAAAGGGATATAAAGAGAAAGAAAAAAAAGAATCATAGCAGCCAAAACAGAGGTGAGGAAGGAAGTGAAAGGACACATTTCCAAACAGCAGAGTCATACACGCATTTTTATGAATGAGCACATTCTCTTATTCAAGAAATGATTTCTTACACAAATAACTGAAAAGTTATCTATGTAAGTAAATCTGTGCCTTTCCAAATGAAAGTGATGTTAAATGATCTGTATTCTGAAATTTCTAAGTGGGAGGTATATCCTATTAAAAGACAATAGCAAAAACAGCTATTGCAAGAAGTATTAATTTAAGAAAAGCAAATGATGTTGATTTTGCTAAGTGCCCTATGCAACCTGAACACACACTGGTCATGGCTGAGTCACCTGTTGACATTTATTCATAACTGTCCTGCCAGGACCTAGCGGGCACAGTGACAGGGGAGATAATTAGAGAAACACAGCAGGTTATTTCTATACTGGAAACATGAAACCTAATTGGTATGATCTCTTGCCAACATCCATAATAATCAGGTTCCACCTCAATACTTGAATACAATATTATCCTATAAAGCAAACAATTTGACATATAGCCACAGTGGTAAGTTTGACTACAAAAGATTCCAAGATGAATTTAAATATTTATTTCCTATATTTCAAGAAAAACATCAATATGAATAAAAAAGAAATCTGGAGCAGAAAATAAGATTACTAGACCTGAGATGAAGGGGATTAAAACAATCTCCACGCACTGATTGATATCTAGTCGAGGGTATTTGGTACACTATGCCTGATACTGAACGCTGGCCTCAGTTTCCCTCAGCCAATAAAAGGAAAAGTTTGAAGAAAAGTAAAGTGGTTTAATTTGTCAACAAATGAGAGGGCAGCAGAAGCAGACTCATGCCTGAAAGCCCACCGTCCTGCTCTCTGGCAGGGTGCAGGGTTATTTATCCAAAGGGAAAAAAGGGGAGCTGGGCAAGGGTCTGCAAAGGGGAGGGAGAGTGGTCAGCATGGAGACTGGTGGGCACCAGCTTGCTTTGTTCAACAACTGCTATTTAGCTCTCTTTTCCTTGAAATGCAAGAAGACAAACCTGTCAAACATGGAGGGGGCATTAAACCTGTCAAACAAGTGGGAACATTGCAAGAGATAGGGGGAAGACAAACTTGTTAACTGCATCATGCCCAGTTCCTTTATAAACTGCTGTCGCATTCACTGGAAGATGTCCACAATGTTGGTGTCTTTTCAAAAAGACTGATGCAAGAAAGAACACTTTATAGGAGGAATATAGGAGAGCCAAATAAGGGAAGGAGGAGAAAATAAGGACAACGACAACAAAACACACGAAACAAAAACTAGCAGGCATCCACAAATAAGAGACATTCTGCAAGGGAGCAGGAGGAAAAGGGATCAAAATGTGGGGGAGAAGAGTACAAGGGACTATGATGATGGTTCATGGGTAAATTAGTGGAGGGAATTTTACAGGGAATACACAATAATGTAAAAGATAAAAATTTTAAAAATCTATATTAAAAAAAGAAAATTAGATTTGGATTTTTTAAAAAAAGATTTATTTATTTATGCATACAAGCTGGGGTACAGGCCAGAGACATGGGGTGGTGAGAGGATTCACCAGAGTCAGAGTGAGGAGCAGAACAGGCAGACTGTCGGAAATACACTGTGAGGGGAGCAGCGGGTGAGGCAGGAGAGGTCTGCTGTGCCAAGTGGGAATCTCCCCAACTGGGTGCCAACCTTGTGTAGCTGCTGCCCACAGCTCCACAGCACAGCACTTAACCGCTGCACCACCAGGGAGGCCCTAGATTTAGATTTTTTTAATGAGGAAGTAGTATATGTTTGTTTTAGTAAAACCATGAATATGATGATGAATTATAGTTCTATTTTTTCATTGGCTCAAGGGATTTCCAGCATAATGCTACTTCTATTCCTTCAAATTAATTCTATATGTTTATTTGCAACCTTGGCAGTTCCCTGGTGTGAAATTCAAAATTTGTCCCAGTGCACGGAGAGCAAGGAGAGACCAAAGAGGGAGAACACACCAGACTGGCCTTAGAAAGTGGAGATTTTGATAAGCAGTGGAACTTATACACAAGCCCTTGTCTTGGTCAGTAGGCAAAACGAGTAGATCTCTGGTCTACTCAGCTTGCCAAATCTTAAAAGTTTACGACAGGCTTAACTGGGTTGTTAGCTATACAGTCCAGGTGGTCTCCATAACACAAGTCCTTGACGCAGCTGCCAGCGTGGGACTGGTGTCTGGAATGTACATTCCAAGGAAGGGGTAGGAGGTGCAGAACTTCAATTGCACATCAACCAGTAGTAACATCCCCCTCAATGACAATCTCCAATAATATCTCAGTCATTCCTTTCTGGACATGTTTTTACTTTTTCTGACCCTGACTCTTTTTTCTGATTTATTGTATTATGTGCATTTCTGTAGGTAATTTCAAATATTCTGTAGAAGGAAGGGCATAAATAATAAGCCAATGATAGAAAATAGATTAAACTGACACAAGTAGACACTATATTTAGTATAAATGTAGAGCTCTAATAACAATGAGATTATATACTATAGGATTCCATTTATATAACAGACAAAACCAAAATGTAATGTTATGGGGTATATATAAGATACATGTGTGATAAAACTATAAAGAAAAACAAGGAAGTGTGAACCATAAAAATCAGAATACTTGTTACCTCTGGTTAGGGAGAGTGAGTAGTAATAGAAGGGGCACAAAGAAGGCACACTATTATCTTTACCTATGTAATCATTAAAAGGGTATTCCTTTTGTGAGAGTTCACAGAGCTGTTTGGGTATGTTTTTATATTCATGTTTCATAATTGAATGGAATTTTTTGAAAATGGAATCATCTAAATCTGAATAACCAGAACAGAGTCTAATGAAAATCAGACCCCAGGCATTTTCACCTTTGGGAAAGAAACTCAGAACATCCATAGACCTCCCAGGACTGAAACTTAAAGCAATCACTACTCAACTAACTTTTCACCTATTTGCATACTACTATACCAAGTGTTACTTAACTGAATTTTGGCCAAATTTGCAAGGCAGACCAGTGTTGGAATCATCCACCCTTTTTTGTGCATATAAATCCTGCTCATCCCCAGGAACTCAGAACTATTCAAGGGCTTCTTGGGTCTTGTTTCCTGGGCTGTGGGTTTCAAGTTTCAAATAGGCGCCTTTTGTTTGTTTCAGCTCAGCCAGATTTCAGATTCATGGTTAACATATTCTTTTCTGTAGATGAATTATACTCCATGAAAGAGTTAGAATTATATGTAGGGATGTGTGTGTGTGTGTGTGTGTGTGTGTGTGTGTGTATTTACATATACATGAATATATGTGTGTGTATATATGTATTAATATATACACATATTTATATACATGTAAATATATATGTACATATATACACACATATTTATATGTGTAAATATATATACACATATATTTATATATATATATATATATGTGCAACCAGAAGAAGAAAATAAAAATAAAGCAAAAAAAAAAGGCTCACAAAATACCAAAAATAAGGATTTCTAAAAGCTGGAGGGAAAAAGGGAGGTGGAGAGTAAGATGGGGCTTATTAATGAAAGGAACACTGTCCAAATTCTGAACATTAAGAATGTTGGAGGGATGGGCTGGAATGAGATAGAAATTACAATGTCATGGCACTAACTAAATCAGTATAGTCATGAAAATAGAAAGCACACAAATAATCTTGCAAAACTCAGTAACAAAATCACAGTATTTATTGAGAGTCTTTTATATAGCAGGCACTGTCCTAGGCACCAGAGACACAACAGTAGAGCAATGAACAACAAAAAAAAAAATGTAATATCTGTTTTCTCAAGAAACTTATATTCTGTAGTAAAGAATATAAGCAAGAGGGAGGATGAGACTAGTGATAAAGAAAGATAACTTGATAGATATAAACAAGTATTCCAGAATGATGGAATAGCCTGTGTAAATAAGCGAGTGGAAAGAGTATGGCATATCTGAAGGAAAAATTCTGAAACACACAAGAGGAAAATAGCATGAGATAATGCAAGCATAGTCAGGGAAAAGAGTATACTGCAGATTTTAAGGGTGGAGTGTCTGGATCCAGTGTTGTGAATTTTAAGCAGGAGATTGACATGAGTGGTCTGCATTTTTAAAAGGTAATTATGACTACTTCCTACATTAAATTTAAGGAGGAAACAGGAAAACAATCAGGTGTTAAAGTGAGACAGAATGGCAGCTTGGATTGCCTTATTAGTAGTGACCATGAGAAAAGCAGATGGATCCAGGTAATATTCTAGATGTAGAGCCATTAGGATTTTCTTGAAGATCAATGTCAGGGGAAAGGCAAAGGAAAGAACCAAGTATTCTGTCCTATTCACAATTTCTAGATTGTGATTTCAGTAACTGGGTGGTTGACAGTGAGACAGACGAGGAAAAAGAAATTGCAAGTCAGTGGGATAATAGCTGCCCCAAGTCCTGTTTGAACAAAGAACTGAATCGAGAGCTGAGTTAGACCAAGTTGCTCAACTACTGAGTTCAACAAATAGAATAAATCACGGACTGGTGGGCCTTATCCCAACATCTTATCCAAACAATTTGGCCCACCACACTGACCATGAGGCACCATGCGAGACAAAAAGTATTATACCCTGATTAATTATTATTGCACAGTCTCCTGGAGGGGGAAGGCTAAAAGGCCTGCATGCACAATTGGAATGTAACCTGTCTGCACATGCCCAGCCCAGCCCAGCCCAGCCCAGAACAAATTATTATCCTGTCTTCCTATATCCTGTCTCTTGTATCTATCCTTTAAACATCGCCCAATTTCCCTCAAACAATCAACTAATTGTCCTTTACAGCACTAGTTTCCTCATCCATAATCCTCTAATAAAGCCTTCCCTAGTTCAACAGAAGTTCTCTGGTGAATCCTTCCCTAGAGAGCAAAGGACTCACTCTTATGGGGTGGGGTCTGTAACAGCAGTGCCTTTTACTGAAATGGGTAACCTCTTGCTGATTTGGAGGTACAGGGAATTAAATGGTTCTAGGGAATTCAATGGCCAAGTTAAGGTGGTAGTGCTAATTAAATATGCACATGAAGATATCACAGAGGCACCTGAAATTTTAAGGACAGGTCACCATTGGAGATATGAGTCATAACTTGCATATCATTTTTAAAGTCTCAGAACTAAGTGAGGTCACCTATGGATCATGTATAGGGAAAAAGAAAATGTGTCAGGACAAATTTCTAGGGTACTACAATACTTAGAATTTGAATAGAAGAGAAGAAATAACAAGCAAAACTAAGGAGGAATAGGCCCGACCTTGTGCACATTCAGAACATTCAGGAATTACAGGTTTTTTTTTTTCAGCCTAAAATCCTAAGAGGCTTAACCAGGGTCAGGAACTGAGGGGATTAGTATCTTGGCCCATTTCAAATCTACTAATAGCACACCAGTATGGATCAGTATACATTCTTGGGTATGATCAGGGCATATAAGGAAAAGAACAAGTTAAGAACTCAGTTTGCAGTAAATTTAGAATTTTTGGTACTAAGTTTCTAATAATATATTACCCATAGAGTTATAATTATGATGCTTTTAAATAAGACTCTTCTAACACTCAGTCATAAATATCTAGTCTCACACATCTGGAAACAGACATTTTAAAAAAATTCTTTATTGCAAAGGTGTACCCAGACATTTTGTGTTTCTTCAAGACCCAGAAGCATTACTGCAAGTTCTAGAAATGTATTTCAAATTAGTGATCATTTATTTTTTACTCTGATGTAAAAAATAATGTCAACTTCTTATAAAGAAAACCCTTTAAAAAGTGAACTATTCATTGATATGAAAATAAAGAACACTAGTTATCCATAGGCACAAATAATACCCAAACTAACTCCCATTAAGTTTGGTGTTAATACATGACTAGAAATCTACTTTTATGCTTAATAAAGATTGAGGAGCTTTTTAAAAAGTGGTCCACGGCACAGCAGTCCTTCTCACCTCTTACCTCTGATACTTGAGTGACCTCTTGAGAGTCAAGCTCCTTAGGTCACCAATCTTTACTTTCTCTATACCAAATGGTTCACACATGTGCACCTATGCACACCTTGCCCAAATACAACATTATTTCAGATGTCCATACCAGAAAAATATTCAAAACAGGTGTCCTTCTAAAACATTTATAGAAACTCTTGGACCTCCCCTCCCCCCACATTGTGGTAGAGAGAGGAAGTGAAGGGAAGAGTCCTCAAAGGAGGTGAGTTAACATACTCTAGGCCTTCTCTTTCTAATTCTTTCAGCCTATTAAATACTTGTTTTTCACTTTCCTGCTTTAACCGCTTTTAAGGAAAATTTATGTCTACCATGTTCAAAAGAGTTTGTTGAAAGAAAATATTCTTAATCATAACTCTAAACGTTCTATGAGACAATATTAAATTTTTGTGTCAATTTTGTGGCACCAAAGTTAACTGACAATGGCCAACTGGGACCAAAATGGAAACCACTTTTTGCAAGCTCCACTGATGGAGAGGAAAGAGATTATGAGAATAATTGATAACAGTGTGCTCAGGAAACCAGTGCTTACAGCAGGTTGAATAAAGATGAAATATTTAATAAGATGAGGGCAAAGGATGTAAAAATTAGACTATAAAAGCCCTGGCACAACAATGTCACCACAATGAAAGGTTTGCATTTTGTCATCCAAACAATGTTACATAAACCAAGCGAATATCAATATCGGAAGTGATCTCATTGTGGGAATGTGGAAATCTGGCCACATTCCCACTGCTGTGGAGCAAGCATCACCTCTGGAAGCTGTGAAATTGCTCCCCAACAGAAGGGCAGCAATTCCATTTAATATTCTTGTCTAGTGAGACAGCAAAGATCCTTCATGCCTATTTTTAAATGCACATTTTTAATATTCACTATAATGTTACTCTTTAACAAACTCTTTACTCCCTGCCTCTCTGATGAAGCTTCCCGTGGTCTCTAAAGGGATTGTTAACCCAAGAATGGATCACACTCTTTCTGCATGAGCAAGTTGAGAGACACTCCATTAAGCCTTCCAGTATTTAATAGATAGAGTCATCTCTCACCTCTTAGGAGATGAGCCAACTGCTCAGTGATGAGTTCAGGAGCCTCCTGGAGAATCTCTTTTACCACGAGGGAGGAGGAAGACTCTCGGAACTCAAGAACACCATCCCTCTGCTCAATTGGATTAATGACCTTGACAACTGCCGATTCTAAAGTTTTGTCCTCACTGTAAAGCAAATGGAGGAAAAGAAGAGAAAGAGGTAAGGCGTGTTTTCTTATCCTTTGGAATTATTTAATCTATGCTCCCACACAAATGACTTCCTCAGTCAAAAATATGAGTAACTGCACATGACTCACAAGAGTGCAACCCTATTTTATGTGTTTTCACATTTTTTTCCAACTGACTACCTCAATAAGAGTCTTAGAATACCTTCATACTTTAGCACTTCTATGATTTTGCTATTGGAAAATAATGCTACTAGTAGTACTAATAAAAAATATTGATGATAGTAATGATAATAATAATAATAATGGTTATGTCTATTGAATATCTAGTATGGAAAGACACTACTATAAACATCGTTGGTGTATTGTCATGCTTTATACTAGAAAATGACTTTAAGAATGGTTTCTATTAAAATTCCTATTTTTTACAAATGGGAAAGCAGAGGCCCAGAGTAATAAACAAATAAGATAGAAAAATGAAATTTTAAATTGAGTTTAAAATCTGACAATATGATTCTAAAACTTGCACATCCAGTCACTGTGCTAGAGAAAATATAGTACTAGCTTATTTATTTCTACCATCATTGTCTTATATGAGATAGAGTTGACTTTATCAAAGGCAGGAAGACATGAATAAAACTAACTTTACTCTTTTTGTCTGCCAAAAAACAAATGAATGACAACAAAGGAAATAAAGATATCAATTTACTTTTGAAGACTATTTTGTCTCATAAATAATCTTAAAACCAGAATTTCAGTCTCAAAAGCAGATTAAATTTTCCATTTTAACTGATAGCAAAACTTTCCTAAGATTTTGACTGACATAAATGTTTCATAGTTCACTCCTCTGGTTTCTTGCCCTGTCTTTTTTCATATCAGCTTGCATTCTTTGGTTTGAGCAAGTTAAAATATAAATGTAGTCAGCATGTAATCTTCCTGAGCACTAATAATTTAACTCAAATAACCTGCCAAGAACTCTCAGTCAGTTATCAATACTTGATTAAAAAAATATTATTCAAAAGGATTTTGTGAATCAGGAGAGGACCAAGATGTTCCTTGATTTGCTCCCAAAAGGATCATCTAATAGCTAACCAGAGTGATACTACATCCAGAGAATCTCATGGCTTAGGGTAAAACTGGAACACCCCTTGGACATCAAAGATGAATACATTGTAACAAAGAAGTGGAGACAAAAAGGAAAGGCACACTTCAATTAATATGACATGGGTAGACAGAAGTGCTTCGAGGCTGTGGTCCAAGGACAGGGGTGACAGATGCAAGGGTGTCAGCTCAGCCAGGAGCCTTAGGGACGGGAGAGCTGAATGGTGTGAGATCCACACCCTTGACTGAGGAAAACAGGTGTGGAGGAGCTGGGGTGCTCCACATATGCCAGATGTGGTCCCTGGCAAAAAGAACAAAAGTGGGCAGAACAACACTCAAACTTCCCCACTTCTTATTACTGGTAATGACTAATGAGTGAACTAAGAGTGCACAGATCTGGAACTCCACAGAAAAGGGATATTAACAGTGCTACAAACACATGGTGGTCTAAAGGTACATGAGAAAGTACTCAACATCAATTATTAAAGGGGAAAAATTATTAAGAAGGAAATGCAAATCAAAGCTACAGTGAGATATCACTTTACACCTGTGAGAGGGCCTCTATCTAAAACACTGGAAATAACAAATGTTGGCAAGAATATAGAAAAAAGGAACTTTTAGTCACTGTTGATGGGAATGCAATTTGGTGCAGCCTTCATAAAAATTGTTTTGGAGATGACTCAAAAACATAAAAATGGAAAACTATATGATCTAGCAGGAATGCTGCTAGGTATTTACCTCAATAATATGGGATCTCTAATATGAAAAGATATATAACAGCATTATTCACAATAGCCAAGTCATAGAACCAATATAAATGTCTATCACCAGACCACTGCATAAACAAACAGTGGAATATATACTCAATGGAATACTACTCAGCTATTAAAAAATATGAAATAGTGTCTCCTGGGACAAACTGATAGATTTTTAAGTGTTTATGGTAAGTGAAATAAGCCAGAAAGTAAGATAGTTAATGAGTAAACCATTCATTTGTGGAATATAAACAACCAAAGCAAACAAGCTGGCAAAGCAGAGCAAAAGTAATTCTTAAACTCTGTGAAAAACATACTGGTTATCAAAGGGGAAGGTGGGGGAGCAGAGAATAGGGGAACAGAATATAGAACAGGGCATTGGCACTGGAGCTTTGGTGGATGGTGAATGAAGCACATACACATATGGTATGGTGAAGTTGCGCTGCCAAAATTATATAGTTGTGTAAATCAGTGGTATATCAATAAAATTTGAGAAATAAAAAATTAGATGGTTACACAAGCTTTTATTTTATGTATACTAAGATCAATGTCCACTGTTAGTGTCATCATGATTAGCAAATTGGCAAAGCATACAAAAATACTACTATCTTAAACTACTGAGATACTGAACTGGTATTTCTCCATCACATAGCACTAGAGAACTTATCAAAAATTCACTTTGTGTTGGGTTATAAGGTCCTTTAAGGCAAATAATTTGTTTTATATCTCATTAGGGTCTAGCATTTAACAACTCTCTTTAAAAAAAAAAAAGATTTATTTATTTATGCACACAAGAGCCAGAGGTTTCAGGGGTGGGGGGTGAAAGAAGTCACCAGAGACAGAGTAGGGAACAGAACAGGTGGATCTACTGAGATACACTGCTGAGGGGAGCAGCGGGTGAGACAGGAGAGGTGTGCTGCGCCATGTGGGTCAGCTCCCTGGCTGGGGATCTAACTCATGCTGCAATGGCTGCGGATAGCTTCATAGTGCTGACACTTAACACCTTGCGCCACCTGGGAAGTCCCCATTTAACAACTCAAGTTCACTGAAGGAGACAGAAGACCCAAGTTCTAATCTGAACACTTGTGTTAACTGCATGTGGTACCTTGAGCAAGTCATTTGCAACACTGAATGTCAGGTTTCTAAACCATACAATTAAGAGTTCAAACTATTTTCAAAAATCCATCCTGCTCTTATCCTATTAAATGCTATGAATGAATGAGCTACAAATTACTTTCATAGCCCATCTGTTTAATTTTCCATTTAAGGAGATTTTTTTTTTCCATAAGAAACTTTTGGTTTTCTTAGTGTTTCATTTCGATTTTCATTACACATTTTCAGCATCAATACATAAGACTACAGCATCACTGTAAGAGTGTTAGGAATGGTTTAAAATTAAAATTTTGCTATAGTGAAACCATCTGATATTTTCTTTTTCCTTCTGAATTATTTCACTTCCAGAGGAACATAGGGAAAGCATATAGGGATCAGGAAAAAAAAAAAAGACAAAACTAGCACAGGCAATTATAAATCAGAGACATTCATCGGGGGCAGAAGAGGGATCAAAATGGGAGGAAAGAGCACTAGAGTATATGGTGATGGTTCATGGGTATCTTGGTGGTGGTAATCTTATGGGGACAATACCTGAGAGGAGAAATCAAACATTGTACAAAAATGGAAAATGATGTAAAAATATATAAATAAAAATGAAAAAATTTCTTTTAAAAAATTAAAACTTTGGTCAAATTTCATAAGAACTTTGCCCTTGAAGATCTCATACTTGAAATGAAAAGTAAAATCAAAGGATTGGCATAACCCAAATTTTAGCAAGGATGAAGAAGAAATATGACCCTCCCTTTTTTTTAATGTCCTCTGCTTTTAAAACATCCCCCTAAACCACAAAAATCCTAAACAATATACTTCACCCAGAAGAGATTTGTTAAAGCAGCCAACCTCCCTCCAGAGCCTTATATTAAGCCTACCTTGCCAGCACATTGCTGCCAACAAGCGTTATAGATAACTTCCCTTCATCATTTAGCTGATGCAGATTAATTTCATCTCGGAATATGTGGAATGAATCAGAGATATTTAGTTCTTCTAAAATAAACCTTGTCTCGGCGAAGTAGTTGAATTCAGTTCTTGGTATGTTCAGCACTGGCAAACAGAGAACCCCAGGTGGACTGACCTACCAAGAAAAAATTTGGCGGAATCACTGATAATGGCAGGAGGAAAGAGGACAACTACATTTATTCAAGCCTGAGGGCAAACTGTAAAGGCTACCAAAGTCCCTTGGTCTTGCTAAGCCTCTTGGTAGTCACACCACCTCTCCCTGAAGCCAATGAGGAGAGCATCATCCACAGGTAAGTGACCCTAAATTTTTTCACCTCTTATTGCTCTACATGAAAATTCTCATGTTTTACTTGAAATATTTTATCACTCATTTCAACCCTCCCATAATTAAAAAATATACATAAACATTCTACCCTTCAGGGATAACAAATTCACTTGTATTTATGGAATCGACAGAACTTCAGAATGACAGAAGTAGGTCAGGGAATGACTGTGTAACCAGAAAAGCACATTTGTCCCATCTACATGGGGTGCCTGCCCCTCAGCTCCAGAGAATTGTTTACATGCCAAAAATTCAGGCCCAGTACAGGTAAATCTATCAGTAATTCAAGGACAACTAGAAATCTACATTTGGGGTGTTATCTATGATGTTAACTATTACAACTAACTTTTAATCAAAATATTATGTAGGTCATTTATGAGCTAGATTTGGTGCACAAAATACTAGATTGTGACTTCTGTAGATTTCTTATTTCAAAATCTTACATTGACAAACCTTTTATTTAAAAAAACATTGCGGTAACGGAAACAGGAAATGAGCATAAGTTAGGAATTTCAGATTCACTGTCAAAAATATTTTTCTATAGAAGGTTTTGAAATAAAGGTACTTTTAAAAATGAGTATGAGTGTATAGCAATAAGCGACAAATTGCTGAGAAAATATAGGGTTTAGAAACATTGAATTTTTGCATGAAATAAATGATCTTTATTCTCACATCATCACAGCTTTGTCACAGCATAATGCTTACTACACAGTTTGCATCTTTATCATCCATCTCTCCTTCCCAGCATTAAGAAAGCAGGGTTTTTTGTAGGTTTTGTTCAATTATGTTTCCCAGTACATAAAACAGTCTACTACATAAGAGACATTTAATCCCTAATTGTAGAATAAAATAAATGGATCACCCACTGCTATAGTATACAAAATACACAGCCACTACAACAAAATGATTTTTCTCCCACATGTCAGGCGAACACTGAGTCAAAATTGTGTAATAATCATTCACAATTTATATGTCAAATTATTTTTCCTAATTAATTGATAGAATTATATGTAATTCCTGAAACATGAGGGCAGAAGAACCACCAATACATGAGTTAAGAGCATGTGCCTAAGACTACCCTGGCAGGACCTATGCTTAAGTTGCAGTCGGAAGAATTAGGTTGTAGCTCCAGTCTCTACTGTGTAACTACAATAAAGCCATTTTCCTTCTTTAAAAAAAGATTAATTTATTTATGGATATAAGAGCTGGGGTGTAGGCCTGAAGTGTGTGTGTGGGCGGGAGTGGTGAGAGAATTCACCAGAGACAAGAGTGGGAAGCACAGCAGGTAGATCGACTGAAATACACTGCTGAGGGGAGCAGCGGGCAAGGCAGGAGAGGTCTGCTGCACCATGTTGAGTCAGTTCCCTGGCCAGGGATTGAACTTGAGCTCCAGTGGCTGTCCATAGCTTCATGGTACTGAGACTTAACCCCTTGCACCACCAGGGAGGCCCCATTTTCCTTTCTGAGTCTCAGCTCTCCCTATCTATAGAATGGGACTTACCCACCCAAGTGAAAAGTATTTATTAAATGGTGTTGTAAATGGGAGACTCCAAAGCTCTGTATTTATCCCTGTGTTAATACTCTGTGAGTGAGTAGCCAGGTTCTCAGGAAAAGTTAAAATGGGGACACAGACCTAGGGAGGGATGTGGGGCTCAGTAAACTAAAAGGAAAACACAAAAATATAACAAATTATCAGTATTTGACTCTTCAGTAACTTCATATTTCTCTCCAAGCTCAATGGCAAGCCTTAAAAGAAGTCAAATATCTTTTAATTTTTATCTATCACAACTATTTTTCTAACTTCTTTTGTTAGATGTCATTCTTTCAAGATATTGCAGTTGTTGTTAGCGGTATTTTAATTACACAATTTCTTTAAAAGTCCATGTTAATATTAATCTAAAAACCAGTTTGGTTCAGCTAACCTTATGTTCTTAAGACAAGTAACTTTTTTCCTTAGGAGCCAAAAAATCCAGTTAGTAACATTAGTACTTGATATGCATGTCTCAATACAGGCACATTTATCTCCTCATACCAATTAATCTTTCTTTTAAAGTTCATATAAAGTCCTGTGTAGAGATCAGAATATTTTACCCAGATTTTTCTGTAGGCTGCTTCCCTAACTCTGGTGTTAACCACCCACAGTTCATTCTGGAAGACTGAGTTTTATGTGAATTTACATAGCCATAGATAATTTTGCATACTCTCAAAGCCAAGGACCCAAACCAAACTAAAATAAAACAAATTACATGCTTGGATATTAAAAATTTGTGTGAAATGGGAACACTCATAATGTTCTTTTTTAGATTTTAAGGTGACACATTATCATGCACTAAAACAATTTATGGGCTGGGAGTTTTAAATAAATTTTCCACCCCTACAAGGGTGTTATAAATTTCACAGAGTAGAAAGATGCCACTCAATGAATATGGTCATTCACTGAGAATGACTTTGTATACAAAGTCTGGGCAAAACTATTTAGATGTGATAGGTAATACATCTCTTACCAAAATTTCCAGCCAATAGGTTCTGCACTTCATGTAAAGTTAATAATGCTTACTCTGCATGTATATTTCTACTCCCAATTATAAGACTATCCAACAAGGATGATAAAGGAAAACAAGAAATCTGACCACTACTTTTGTTAATTCTCTGAATTGCCATAAAAGTTATCACATATTACAATAAAAATTTATTTTTAATTTGAAAACACTGATCTTACTGAAATAATGTGTTATGAAAAGAGTAACTAGAGTAGTGAGGAATAACTAGAACAATGCCTAATATATAATAGGTGCTCACTAAATATTGTTAATTTATGGATTATAATACTTTATTCTCTGCAACAATAAACCAGAATATGAAAAATTAACAGGTCACTTGTTTTTCAAAAAATGTTTGTTCAAAATTCAAATATAAAGCACATTATCCCTTACCTTGTCTAGAAAGTAGGCATATGTGAATGCAGAAATGAGAGAATCCAAGTCACATGATTTATGTCCAATCACCACATGGACCTTCTCCAAACGTTTGCTTCGATTCTGAAATAAATTTAAACAAAACATCAAAATTTAATCTGCAACAAATCAATACAAAGAAGAGCTATCCCCCTCCCTTTTTAGCGTATGCCTTAACTGTATCTTACACAATCGCAGAAAGTTATAAATTTAGCATGAAGGACACAAGGACATAAAATTGCACATTTAATATTCAAAAATGTTTGTTCAAATTCTAGTAAATTGTCAGGAAGAAAAAATATGACTTTATTAAGATTATCCACAATCTAATTAGATATGAACTGTACCTCTGAGTCATAATTTTTTAGTAAAAGTCATCTTGTTCTAAGGATTAGTTTCATAGTATTCTATATCATTTCCTTATATTTCTTTCTAAATTTGACATATATCCCTGGAGTGCACCATATAATTTTGCAGGAATTTATTTTTTCATACCACATTTTAGGTAATAAGATCTGTTCTTTCTATATTATGTTCTATAATTTAGAAAATGAAACTTGCTACAATTTTCATCTCCTCAGAGAAAGGGATCTGATTAGTATCATTGCTCTAAAACTACAAGTCAGTTACCATTAAAAAGAGAATAGTCACCTCTCTGGAAAAGAGGATATAGTTCCTGGCTAACTCAATAGTTAACTTAATATTTCTTTATAGACAGTTGACCTTTCTTTGAATGTTGGATTGGAAATGCCAAAGAACCAATTATTTCC
>PVIJ01005481.1:35667-103243 GCA_004024925.1 Scalopus aquaticus
CCATACGACCCAGCAATCCCACTTTTGGGAATTTACCCAAAGGATACAAAAACACTAATCCGAAAGGATACATGCACCCGTATGTTCATTGCAGCACTGTTCACAATAGCAAAGGTATGGAAGCAACCCAGATGTCCAAAAATAGATGACTGGATCAAGAAGATGTGGTACATACACACAATGGAATACTATTCAGCATTCAAATAGATAAACACATGCAATTTGCAGCGACATGGATGGAATTAGAGGGGATCATACTCAGTGAAATAAGCCAGAAAGAAAGAGAAAAATATCGAATGGTTTCACTTATAACAGGACTATAGGGAGGCCGGTTGGGAGAGAGACAATCAGTGGGGGGGTGGGGGGGGGAGGGAGGCAGAGGGAGGGAAGGAAAAGTGCACAAAATGGAATTGAAAAGAACACAAGGGACCATGGAGATGGATCAAGGGTGAATTGGTGGTGGGCTACCCAAGGGGAATACAAAATGTAAAAGACATAAATAACAATAAAAATATATATTATAAAAAAAAAGAACCAATTATTTCCAGAAAATTCCACAGCAAAACTATCCAATATAGATCACTGTAACCTAAATTAACATGTTCATAGTATGTGTGAGATGACACACGTAAATAATTCTCTACTTTTCATCCTTTGTTTGAACTTCTCTTTTTAGGACTGGCTAGGAAATTGTAATACTGCTCAGAGGATATAAAAAATTAGACCATGACTATTAAAAAAAAACTTAGTCTTTCATCTACAGGACAAATATAAAGCATCATTTAGTAACTACAAGGTATTTTACAAATGAATCTATGATGTTGTTATTGTTTGTATGGAACTGCCTGGTATCAGAGTCAGAAATAAGTTATTAAACAACAATGTTGTGTGCCAAGGGACATCACAAAGTAAATCCTAAAAGGAGCTATCACTAAGGGATGATGGCAGGATAAATACTGTAGATGAGTGATCTGATACATAATACTGCTAACTAAGATAAATGTACACTTTTTAAAAACATATCATAAAAAATGTTTTAATGTCTGAGGTGGTTTCTAGTTTTGATGATTAACATTATGAATTCAAAGAATAATAATAAAAATTCTGTTGATTCATAAATACACTGAGATGTTGACATATTCTTAGTAAAAAACAAATTAAAAGTATGATATAAACTCTTTGAAGATAATTACATCTTCCTCATCACCACCAAATCTGGCTTCCATTCTTTCTTCCCCCAACTTCCTTCCCTTATTCTCACAAATGTCCAATTTTCACTCTCAAGGACAGACTGATCCCTCTGTGGAAGACTATCAGATATTCAAGAGGTAGCTAAGGAAATTTAGGTAAATGGATTTATATTCCATTACAACACAAACACCCATTAGGCAATCACATTACTGTAGAATGCTGTTCTTCCGAGAAGCTCAAATATCTAAGTAGACATTACCTCACTTCTCCTCCCAAATCCTGTAAGGCAGACAGTAAAATGATTAACAACACTTTTTTAGAGGTCAACAGAGTCTGTGATGGGACCAGGATTGTTCCCAGAATTCATGACCCAGTACTGTGATCTCTGTCTCCTCTGCCTTGTACCAACCACTCCATAATACCATAAAGACTTCATTGTCTACAAAATGAGAAAGCACAGAGATTGAGAGAGAAAAGAGACTATTAAATATTCACTTTAAATATAGCAAGACTCCAGACATTTATAGCATCAAAATTACCCCAAAGCTGACCTATCTGCTTTCTTATCTAAGGCTAAATAATTCCTAGATATGGCTCTGTGTTCAACACTTTATTTGCACACAAGTAAGACAACTTGTGTGTCAATTCATTTCCAAACTCAAACCAATTATTACTTAGAAAAAGAAAGGAGCTCAATAGGTTTGCGAATCCAAAGCATGTTGGACCAATTCCCACAAATCAGCAATATTCTAAGATTATTTATTTGCTCTTCCCCATTTTAAGAGAAAAAAAATGTATATCTTGCAGGTAGGCTATGGAATATCCCAGAGCAAAACTTGGAAGGTTTCTCTCTCTCTCTCTCTCTCTCTCTCTCTCTCTCTCTCTCTGTCTGTCTTCTTGATTCTCTTCCATCCTCTCTTTTCCTGACACATCAGTTTCCCTCATTGTTGTGACCTTTTTTATGCCATTAGCTCATATCTATCATCTTCAGTCAATGTGCCAGTCCCAGGCCCCAACACTCTCTCTCCCCAGACCACTCACCTCCATCAAAATATACCACCCAGTGCCCATATTATTAGGAATATATTTGCTTGTCCACTCGCAAGTTCAATAGAGAGTCCATTCCAAAGAGTACTTCTGGTTTAATGTGTTAACCACAAAGGCAATCAACTTCCATTTTAAAGAGAGCTTCCAGGAATTATGCCACAATCCCCAAAAATGACTAAAAACTTCACACTGGCTGAGAATGACAGACCACCCAGAACAGATATCACAATCAGAAGGCACCATTGGTGCCCAATTAAAGGTGATAGGCTTGACTTCAAAAAAATCTCAGATATTCCTAAATCCCTGATTCCTACCAATCACCACTTATGACATATAATTAGAGAGTTAACCATGCTCACATTGACTCCTGCCTGCCTGAAGAAATAAAATGTGAAATTAGTGGTATAAACTCACCCAATAAGTAAGCTCAAGGAATTACAGGATTTGACTCATAAAGTTAGAGATCAAGAATCAGGGTATGCAGGTAAGTTTCAAGCTGCCCACCACAAATGACTTTGGCAGCATGAACAGGGCAAGCACAGAGGTCAAATCAAGACATAAAAATATGAAAGCTGCTTTCAGTTATCTGGGGCTGGGATATGGGGTCTTTGTGGTATCTCACTATGCAGTGATGATCCACTTGCTAGTGAAGGGGAAACTGGTTTACAGAGACTTTGGAACACATGGTACTCTGCATCTCTCATAGCAGGTCCTTGGGCACCTTCCTATGTCACATGCCCACAGATTCATAAACCCACAGATGTTCAGTCTTAATATATTTGTCCTTTGATACAATTCAAATTGGAGTCTGTATTATTCAGAAACAAATTATATCCAAATAAAACTGACATATGTACAATTTATCAATTCAATTTGTTATTGTCATTCAACTAATAAAAACCTCTTTGTTGCAGGCATTGTTTTACATGCTAAGGATACAGTAGTGTACCAAACAGTCTAAATTCCCAGGCCTCGTGGTACTTAACCTTTTAGTCAAAGAATATATGATGAACCAAATAAACAGATAATCATAATTGGAGGGAGTATCTGGGAGGATACTCATTGAGAAGGTGACTTTTGAGTAAAGACCTGAGTAAAGATCTGAAGTGAAGTACTGAGACGTAAAGATAGCTCACAGGAATATGAAGTGCAAGGCCCTCGGTTGAGAGCGATCCCAGCATATTCAGTAATTGCTGCTTATGCATACATTTTCTAAATGCGACTTTGTAAACTCCTAGTCAGGAGTAAATAGATTTGGAAAGAAAATACCCATTTCCTATTACTGACAAAAGCAAGCAAGCATCAAGGAAACTCAGATGACTCATGGTTAATGCCTAACCACCCTGCTGTGCCAGCCCAACATAAAAAAGAATCCTGATAATGGGCTGCAACAGACATTATATTGCTTTGTCATCCACACATCCAAGTGAATGGACAAGATCTTTCCATAATCAATACATAGAAGAAAATACATTGAATGTGCCAATATTCCAGGTCATAATTTTGATATGCTTTCAAAGTGTAATCCCATACACCACTAGATGAGACTGCTTAATAAAGTTTGCTTCTTATGTCCTTTTAAAAGCAAGTGAAATGCCTACGCATTCAGATTCAGCTGCCCATTAAAGAAAATTGCACTTGTCAGGGAGAAGCACTTTCAAACACACCCACAGAAAACAAAATTGATCAGAAAGAGGGCTTCCAGGGCCCTGGTGGAGGTGGAGCTCACTCCATCCGTTTTTTCATAACTCCAGCCTCTCAGAAACACAACTGTTCTTCCCTAAAACTTTCCCCCTCTAAAGTCCCATAATTCATCTTTAGTCAACAAATCTTTGCAATGCCTTTCCCAATCCTCTTTTCTTAAAAAACTGTATAATTTTTTTTCAAAAATAACAATTGAAATGAATTTGTTCTAATAACATTATAGACAAAACCCAGAAGAGTTGAAGAATCCCTTTCCTCACACACTAAAGCAGGACATTTCTTAGTCCCTCATCCTAACAAATAAAGAAGCAAGAGTAAAAGCAAATGAAGAAGCAGGACTAAAAGAAGACTCTTGAATTTATCAATGGTATCTTCAAAGAAGCACAGGCATAAAGCAGAGTTGGCAGTTGAGCCAGTGCTTCCTTGACTCCTTCTAAGTCAATGAGGGGGGGTCTCTAAGTCAATGAGGGGGGGGGTCTCTCTTCCTGGAGGCTGACTGTGGGTGGAACAGAGAAGGGCCAACAGGAGACCCATATACACTTGGCTACAATCCTAAGTATGAAGACTCAGAAGATGAGCAGAAAGAAACCAACCACACTCCAGGCCGTGGAGGTCCTGACTTCATTCACCAGTCACCAGGAACGCCACCAGAAGATGCATCAGGGACCACAGCCAAATGTACGGCAAAGTCAAAGGGAGTGTGGAGATGCCCAGAGCAGCCTGTTCCTCTGCAGGTGATGACAGAGCCCCCAATCAGCTCTGTCAGCTGTGGACAAAGTCACACCTTTTGCTCAAATGAATGAGATGCCTCTTGAAACTGACATTGGGTTTAAGATGGTTCTAGAACTCCCAACCTCCTGAATTTCTCATTATCTTATCACTACCTGGAAAAAGGTTGGAACCCAGATGGAAAGAATGCTGGAGGGATTAAAGGACACGGAATCAACTGAAAGGTGAAAAAAGCAAAAGAAGGAAATGCTTATGACTCGCTCTATGAAAGGTCCTAAAAGCACAGGGGTTTTTTGGGTTTTTTTTTTTGCAATCGAAAACCTTGGTTTTATTCTTTATTTTTCTTGTAAATAAGAAAGAACATTATATAAAAACAAACAGAGCAATAAGACAAAGATGACTACAGTTAGCCTATTGTTGATTGTTCTAAGTTTTTTATTTATGCATATATATTAACATGTTTTCTTTACAAAAATGGGGTGCTTCTATTCCCAGTCTTTAAATACTGTTTTTTTTTAAATCACTTAATAGTATACTTTGAACCTTTTTTCAAGATCAGAACTATAGAGTTTCATTCATTTTAGCTTAAAGGTGGCAAGAGTGTGAACAAATTTATTTATGGGATAGGGGTATGTGTGTATAAAATTCCTGAAATCAGCAGAGGTGCCTTTTTTTCTTAGTCCTCATGATATGTCCAAGTAGTATACTCTGGGTCACTGGCCACTTAGTCCAGTTTCATTCTAATGATGAATAAACAAAAATACATGACTGGGAGATTATAATTAATTTCTTCTGAGCGCTGTGCCTCAGGTAGTGTATAAAAACAAAAACATTTACCAGACTCTACAAATTCAGGACATAGACTTTTTATATTTAATTTTCTAATAAATGCACTAATTTAATCAGTTCTAGATAAATATAAACCAAGGATTAGGAACAAAAAGCTTTCAATGAGTTCCAGGTAATTGTCTTACTGATAAAACTCAAACCTAAATCAATTCAGATAATTATATATTGCTTATAACCTCTTCCCTCACCTCCCTTCCAACAAATCCCAATAATATTTTCCCTCAGTCTTCCCTTTGCCAGGCTAGAGAATAGCCTCTTTAATATCTCTCTTGGGAGAAATGGAAGATGGCAGTCAGTCTGAGCAAATTTAGTTATAAATATCTCAGATGTTGTACACCTGTACCTCATCTACATTGTCAAATGCAGAGGCTATTGTAGGTGTGCAATGGAGGATCCAAAAGCTAAACTCAAAATTATCTGAGGTCCTTTTTCTTAGGTGGGCAATTTGGATCCCCAGCTCCCTGGGGATTAGGCTCCATTTAACCTGGAGCTCTGGACATTGAATCAACCATTCTTCTTCAACTTGTATGCTACTGACCTTGAGGGTGTTCTCAAATGTCAGGACCTGAGCTATATTTTTATAGACATACATACATACACATACACACACACACACACACACACACACACACACACACACACAGAGAGACAGTCATGCATTGCTTAATGCTTAAAGACAGGGATACATTTTGAAAAATGCATCATTAGGAGACTTCATCATTGTGCCAATGTCACAGAGTGTAATTATGCAAACCTAGATGGCAGAACCTACTGCACAGGTAGGCTACAAGATATAGCCTATTGGGACTACCATCATATATGCAATCCATCATTGAAATATCATTAAGTAATGATATATATAACTGTGTATATATGGAGCATACTAATGATTTAGGCCAGAACTGTTATTTTACTAATAGCTTATATTTTTTTAATTTTTGTTCAAGATTCTCTGACAGTCTCCTCAAAGGACAATACTTGGAGAGCAGCAACATTATTATTCCTCCACAGATTGTACTATAAAAGTTAAAGGGCAGTACCCACCATCCCCGACATCCTTACCTTTCCTGAAGAGTGCCTGTAAGAATTACCCTATACAACGTCCTAAGATATGCTCATTTTCCATTCATTCCATTTTGGTGGGAAATGTGTACATATATTATTACTGATTTAGTATGGTTTTTCAATATCCCATTTAGGTACTACTTTATTCTAGTTTAATCCTTCTAGCTTAATGTTTCAGAAGTTCGTGTTCCAAGGGTTTGTAAGTCTGTGTAATCTTCCAGTCTTACACTTTTTAGACTCAAAAAGGCATAGTATTTTTCATTTCACCTCCAACAGACAGGCCTCTGGGTTCACAGGATTTCCTTTGCTTCCTCTAACTTTTTGCTGTCTTGTGCCTCTTTTCTTAGGCCTTGCTGTTATGTGCTGAATTGGATGCCCCCCAAATCTGACTATTATAGTTCTAACTCCCCAGTGTGATGGCAGCTGGAGATGGGGGCCTTTCAAAAATAGTTTAGATAAAATCATGAGGATGGGGCCCTCAAGATGGAATTGGTGCCCTTCTAAGAAGAGACACCCTCTCCTTCTCTCTCATTCTCTCACTGCCATATTAGATCACAGGACAAAGACAGCTGTCTGCAAACCATAAACATCTTTCCTCATCAGAACCAAGCCATCCTGGCACCATAATCTTAGACTGTCAGCCATTATATTATGAGAAATAAATGTCTGTTGTTTAAGCCAATGATTCCACAGTATTTTGTTATGGCAGCTAAAGCTATGACTCATTTCAAAATTTAAAACTACCTATCAGATAACTGAATTTCATGAAAAGCTTAAAAGAGCTTCTTTTATTAAATGATCCATGTCAGGGCCTCCCTGGTGGCACAAGGGGTTAAGTCTCAGCACTATGAAGCTATTTGCAGCCACTGCAAAAATGAGTTTGGTCCCCAGCCAGGGAGCTTCCCACATGGTACAGCAGACCTCTCCTGCCTTGCTCACTGCTCCCTTCAGCAGTGTACTTCAGTAGATCCTCCTGTTCTACTGCCCACTCTCTCTGGTGAATCCTCTCACCACCCTACACCTCTGGCCTACACCCCAATTCTTGTATGCATAAATAAATTAAACTTTTTAAAAAATTAAATGATCCATGTCAAAGACAACGCAAGTGTTTTAAAGACCAAATGAGAAAGAACACCGCTGCTACCTACACCATGTCACCTAAGATTTATATGTCAACTACCTTATAAAATAGTGTATCATCATAAAACATTTGGGAAATGTAGAAACCCACAAAAACCCTTCAAGACTCAAAATTAATCAGTATGAACATTTAATGTATTTCTTCCAACCTTTTTTTATACTTCTTATGATTGTACTCTTTTATAATACTTGATTATATTCTATATAATACTTCACATAATAATACCTCTTTTAACCTTAACAATGCACTGAGTATTCATTTAAAATTCAAAAATGTAAATGTGATGGCAAGGAGAGATATGTTAATTGCCAACCTGTTGCTTTGCAAACAGTAGGTGCTCAATTATCAAAAAATGAAAAATGAATAATTGTGATGCATAATAGAAATGGCATTATTTAATATGGATAATCAAAACTTATTAAGTTAAATCCAATTCTGTATTTAAGCATTATCATATTTATAGGTAAAATATTATCTTAATGTTAATTTGTATTTATTATATTACAAATACTTTAGGTCATTTTTTCATATGTACACTAAATATTATTGCTTTCATATAGACATATTATTTATGTGAATATTTGTATATTTGCTTATCCTCCTTTCACTGGTGAATAAACTATTAAAATATCATTAACATATTCAACTCTGGTCACATGAATAAGATATTACTTTGTTCTTTGCCCTTTGGCATTTATGGAACAATTTGGTCAATAAGTTACATTAAGTATGCAATAAGCATGCATTATTTAATATAACATTGTTTCCAGTACTAAAGAGCAATGGTATACTTTGTACTATCTAGTCCTCAATCTACCTACTCTGAAAATGTTGCAATAATATAAATGAGACTACTGGAGAACAGCCTTGGTATCCTATCATTTGATTAGAATGCCTTTCATTCTACTCAATCTGTTTTGTAACAGATTAACATCATGTAAAATGATAATGAAACTTAAAATCTAAAGTGTTCAATGTATCATTATTAAATATCATTAAAATAGTGAAAGTTTGGCAGGACAGTAGCACCAAAAAGAATGATAATTGATAAACAGTAAAGTAGGAGATTGCATTTGTATAATACTTATATCATCTGGCTATTAAAAGAGAAATATCCTTACCATACAAAGGCCTCCCACACATTGATTTCTAAAAGTCAAATAACCTAGTGGAATAATAGGTAAAGGATGTGATTGGGGAATTAATAGAATAAGAAATGAATATATGAAAAGAAAACCAACCTCATTAGTAGTCAGAGAAGTGCAAATTAGACCAACCACGAAATGCCATATTTTTGCTATCAGATTAGCAAAAAAATTGTTACCACCCACTACTAATTAGACTGTAAGTAAGGAATACTACAACCACCGTGAGGATATTCTGGCAGTATCTATTGTGATGCAGAATGTTCATACTTTTTGGATCCAACTTTTTTATTCTACTTTCAGGAATCTAGCCTATAGAGTAGAATCACCAATAAAGGTGGATGCTTTAAAATTAACATTATTACTTAAAACCCACTTTAAATATGGATATTTAATAAAATACTGAAGAATGTTTCTTGAAGTAGTGTTTGTACTGGAGGAAGAAAAAAAAACCAAAATACGAAATAAACATGTTCAACAATCAAGGAATCACTGGATAACTATGGAAAATCCATAAAACAGAATCACAGCAACTATTACCAAACCAATGAGTTAGATCAATATCTAATGATCTGGAAAAATGTACTTTAATATTCTTTCCAACATCATGTGGTTGTTTCTTTCTTTCTAGATCCTGCCTCAGAGGAAAAGCATGTTAATATTTTATTTGGGCTACCGGATGTCTTGCTGGCAGTAAGGATCACCTTCTAGGGCATTATTGTGAAGCAAATTTATGAGCCTCACCCCTAACAGATGGTTCTACAGAGTAACCAGGTTTGGGAATCCTGGTCTTTTAAAAGGACCTACAATTAGCTAGCTCAATCCAGCTTCTGGATTGCCTGAGTTGTTCAAGACCAACAATTTCTGAGAGAATTGCCAGAAAGAAATCCGTGTTGTACAGATTTACTCAAGTTTAGAATTAGAAAAGTCTTAAAAATCACTCAGATGAAACCACTGAGTGGTTTCCAAACTGAGAACCTCAGACTGAGGGAAGAAACTATGCAGATTCTCATTTATCTCATGATCTCACTTTGTTTTTTAAAATTATGTTTTATAGTATGCCTTCTATACCAGTACAGTAATAAAGGGATAGAAAGTAGACATAAATCTTGAAAGAATGTATTCAAAAGACTTTTACTGATGCTGCTGTACAATCAAAATATGTTGGGCCTACCTTTATAATGACACTACTAAAAGCCAAGAGGTAAACAGCAGAGGCAGGTTACATGTGCATTCACCCTCTAAGGTGCTACCGCTTTTGCCCAGTGTTCTACTTCTGCTGTGGAGTATGGAGAAGCAAATGTCAACCACACAGACAATACTGAACAATGACTCTCCATTTGTTGGTGGGTACAATGCCTAATC
This sequence comes from Scalopus aquaticus, assembly GCA_004024925.1. Lineage (NCBI taxonomy): Eukaryota > Metazoa > Chordata > Mammalia > Eulipotyphla > Talpidae > Scalopus > Scalopus aquaticus. Next base: position 45,904 of record PVIJ01005481.1, read on the forward strand.
AGTCACATATTTAGGGGGTCAGTGATTCAACATCAGAGATCCAGAATCACTAGATGAATGTTTCCTTGAGAGTCCCGGCCACATCTTTCACTTTCATTTCCTCTAGAAGCTCTAAAGCAGTGTTGTGCAAACAGTAGGTGCTCAAAACAACATTAGTTGGTGAAAACAATGATAGCGGATATAACAGTTGAGCAGAAGATAGCTTTCAATTTTTATATTATTTTTGTCATTTGTCTAACAGTGTTATGGAGTACATGCTATAAACAGAGCAAAAGTTAAAAATTACATTACAATTTTCTATCTTTCCCAAGCTTACAAGACTCATTTCAAGATAGGGTTTGTATCTGAATCAATCTCTCTCTCTCTCTCTCTCTCTCTCTCTCTCTCTGTACACACACACACACACACACACACACACCAGAGCATTATGACATGTGCGTTCTCCCTACCTCATGATGTAAAGTTTAAAAAATGCTTTTAAATGATTTCATAAATTAATGGATTTCACGAGTATTATGTCATCACGTTTTCCCCTTTCTGCTCAACTCTCAAGACATAAAACACTTGACTTCTGACTCCAGTCCACATTCAAATTTATCTATTACTCTGAAGACCAAAGCGCTGTACTAATTTTATTTTTAAATGCCTCAAGCAGTGTGAAGAGTTATACCATGGAACTCTATCAAAACAACTTACTAATAGTACATGCTTATCCAGGAGTTGCAATTCTGAGCCTTGAAATAGGTCCATTAACCACCATAGAAGGGCATATCTGTGATTAGCTACCACCCCAACACTAGGGTGATTAATGGGTGTCCAGTGTTGAGTAATTATTCCAATTTAGATGATTTTTCTGGTTTTAGAAATGACTCTTACTCCAGTTTAAAAGACAAAATAGTATCTGTTGTATTAATAATCAGTGCTACTAAGGTTGTTGCCCCAAGGTGCTGACTTTACACAAAGTAATTCTTAAGGAATTCCACAACTTCATGTGCTTTTTATATTTTGCAGTTACATAGTGTCTCTTTTGGTTGACAAAATGCAGGAAATGTGTTGACAAGTTTCCTACTGCTATTCATAAATAGGATGACAAGAGTGACAACTACTTTCCCCAAAGGTTAAGTTTTCACATTCAAATGCCCCTTTCACAAACTGTTGGTAATTTCTGAAGCTGGGAGAGAAATATGTGGAGTTCTTGCTGGCTTCTTCATGGGGTATATTTGACAATAAATAAAAATATAATTCTGAGAAAAACTGGACAGAAAAAGAAGTTTACAAAAAAGAGAAAGGAAAGGGAAAAAGAAAGAGGGTAGAGAGAAGGAAGAGGGTGGAGAGAGGTGTGGAGAGAGGTGGGGAGAGAGGGGGGAGGGAGGAAGGGAGGGAGGGGAGAGACAGGGGAAGAGGAGAGAGGCCAGGAAAGGTGCGGAGAGGAGGAGAAGGGAGGAGGAGTAGGGGGAGGGTGGTAGGGGATGTACAAAGGAAGAGGATGCCCTTTCACTGGTTTTATGAAAAGCCCAGGACCTGGAGTCTACACTCATGGGAACCGGCCAGGTGTATCTTTAATTTCAACCTGTAGAGGTGAATTAGTGCTTGAAGCTTCACTTGGTAAAATATTCTACTAAATATCTGTTGAAAGAATGGATCAAAGCAATAAATAATGAGCCCAAATTCTGGGATCATGCCAGCTGCAGCTTAGACTGGGAACAGAGTAGAAAGAAGAAAGCGGTTTCCCTGACATCTACGCAGCTCTCCTCCCTATCCCTAGCTATATCCTCCCTACACCTACTGAAGCTCAGTGCCCCTTGGGGCTTGCTTTCTTAGCTTTGCTTTATGGGACAGGGTGGAAGAGAATTACTCTGACACAATTCCAACAGAACTTACTGTGATATAATTGAGCAAGGGAACATTCTCAGTGGAACTAGAATTAAAGGCTAAATCACTCCATATCCAAAAGATTACTGGAGGAAAATAAAGGACTGGGAGCCTCCACTTTGCTTTGCTTTTGTGGTATTTGCCATTTTCCCTCTTAATCTTGACAGTCTAATGTTACTTCTGTGCTCCTGTATGTATATATCTAAATATTTATCCTGCCTGCAATAAATAAAAAACAATTTATGAAAGGTGGGGAAATAGCACCAGATTGCAACTTCTTGCTCCAGTCACTGGAGTGCTCAGATCTGCTACCCTTTTCTCACTTTGTGAACAGAGATGGAAAGGCCTGAGGAACAACAGGGGGGTGTGGATGGAAGGGTTTCTTCATAGACTGTTTCTTACCCATATATCACAGGAAAACTGAGGATGACTTTTACTACATATATACTTGCATTAAATATTACTGTCAGTCTTTTATAATAACATATCAAGAACAGAGAGAACACTGAAAATAACAAAAGCTCTGACACCCTCTGAAGTTCCTCAATTTGTCTTTTTTCCCCTATTATCCCAAACACATTTTCAAGGCTCACTATCAAGAATATAGGACCTTCCAGTAAATAAGGTGTTCAGCTTTGTGCAAACATGGGGGCTGACTTGGAAGACATCCACACGTACTCAGGGCAGCTCTGGTTTATTGTATTTTTCATTGCTAATAACCCTTGAATGAGGTGCCTATGACATTACTGTTAACACCTATATAAGGTTTTAGAAACTGTTGTCATCCTCTCCCCTCAATAACTGCACTGGAGGGGAGACACAGGCCAAGGGACGTCTGTAAGTTGGAACCTTCCCAGGCGGGACCCTTTCACAATCCCTGCTGGAATTTAGAGCAGGTCATGGGACAAAGGACTTCTGTCCAGGAATGGACAACTTCCAACCCCCCAAGTTTCAAAATATTGTATCAATTAGGAAAAAAACCTAGAAAGTTATGCTTACATTACTACTTCTCCAAGTTGCCCTTAAGGTTGCTGTCTTAATAATAAAATAACCTTTTTGTTGCTATTTTCCCCTTTAAGTTTTCTTAAGTTTAATTTCTTTAAGATTTTTGTAAATTGTAGGAATTTCATTTTTTTCTTTGACTATAATATTTCCATTATTTACTGGAAAATTTGTGATTCATAAATATTTTAAGTTTTCTTTAACAGGTCCTTATGGAATGGTGGGGTGAGGCCAGGGGAGCTTCTTCCACCCAACACTAAGTTCCCAGAACTTGTCTTGCGAGCCAGATCTCAGATCAGAACCTCTTAATGTGTTGCCCCTTGTGAAGCCAGCCACAGTGTGGCACAAGTTGCTCTGGATACTTTAATTATTTCTTCTCCCTTAGATTGGAAGGACCTAATTAGTCAGGTTATTCTCCCCCAACCCACACACCATGAGCAAGCCAAGATGTGCTTGGAAGACTTTTCCCAGAAGCTTTGCGTTTCTGCAGTCAGCTTTTTGTTGTCACAAGGAAGATCTATTGCTTTAATACTTATGTGTGTAAATGTCTATATTTGGAACGGATGTCAGGCAAGTGACACCGCACACCTGGCATGTCTGAAACCTGCTCAGACATGACAGTAATGAACAGATAAGCGGCTGGAAGCAGGCAGGAGGAGAAGATGTGTTTCCAGCAAGGTGCAGTTATGCAGGTTCACAGGGAAATGTACAAGGGATATGCGGAGCAATTACTGTACTTTGCAAAGATGACAGTTTTTAATGATGCCATTATTTATTACACTGTGTGTTTTTCAGTGACAGAACCCTCACCTTCCAGGTGACCTCTCATTCATCCTCATTCTTCTCTCTCTCTCAATATTTTGCTACATAAAAAACTTTACAAAACTAAACAGTACCTGACAGTACTTAGGTCTTCAAGGTGCACTGAGATGCATGACTTGTGGCACAGAATAGTGCAATGGGACAGAGGCAAAGATGAAGACAGCTATAGAACTATATGTGTGTATAAATTCTGTTCTGTACCACTGATATTTTAAATGTATAGCATGTTAATATTAACTGAGTAGCACCTTCGATAAGAACAAGCTTTCTAAATGAAGTGTTTGAGTCTTTCAAGAATCAGATCTTCCAGCCTTGGGATATATTAGGTTCCAAATAGTAAAAAAATCTATTTTCCAGTTGCTCAGACATTTTCCCTTTGTCTGTTCTCTTCTATTCAAAGAATTGCCAAGAATCTCCAAACACAGACCTTCAATATGGAAAATTTGATTTCTGTCACTTCAAGGGGCATTATCAACCAAATATAGAAAAGAACTTTAATAGAAAATATTGAACAAAGTTTTCTACCTTAATGTAGAAAACTTAAAAAATAAAGCTGTTAGAGGAAGATTTTACTTTATTTCTTAAATGCTATATTGGATTTTCAATTAAAAATCATTTGTCAAAATATTTTCAAATGAGAACGTTTTGGCAATATTATGACAACCTTAACAATACATAGTAAAAAAGAATGATATCACCAAAATCTTTCACCATAATAAACATCTATAAAATTGATGACATCAGCTTTAAATTTTTTTTATTCATCTTGCAAAATAAGTATTCATTTTGATGTAGTGGCTAGGTTCAATGATGAATTATATAAGAAGTCCAAGTTTGTTACCATTTTATTTTCCCTAAACTCATGCTCTAAGTAATTTCCTTTGCCGAAGTCTAGAATCATAACAACAACCAGAATGCTACATGTTCATTTCTTAATACTGTAGTATCTGCTCTGAAGTTTCCAGATATTTGAAACTACTTACAAACTAACACGACTCCTTTTAACTTTTTTAATCACTTAAAGCAAACACACTGCCTATCGGTATAGACATGAAGTCCTTGGCAGTATCAATGTAGAAACAAAGAGTCTTAAAACTGTAAGAGGGTGGTCCTCAGGTAAGGGGACTGTTACAGGTTCCCTGCCTCACCCAAGGGAGGGTGGAGCTGAGCAGGAGAGATAAGAAGACAGAGAGGAGAGAAAGGAAGAGAGGGAGCAGGCTGGAGAGCCAGAAGCAGCACAAGGAGCAGAGAGACATGTGAGGAAGCTGCACTGGCCTGGACTGTTTGAAACAGATGTGGGTGAGAGACCCATGGGGAGGCTGACTATGGCAACGTTGATCTTGGTTTTGATTTTGCTATTTAACTCCCAGAATTGTCTGACTGTTTCTGACTCTTTTCTATGGGCCCCTGCCAAAAGGTGTTTTAAACTCATGGCAGGCTTTCAGGCCTTGCCTTGGGCCAATCCCATTTGGGTGGACTTTTGCCCACGAGGTGATGGGTAACTTTGGGTGCTTAGTTTAGAAACTATAGTCTTTGTCTTTTCTGTATTAGCACACTAATTTTATTAAAGTTTCTTTTCCAGGTAAGCAGCTGGAACTACAAACTAAAAAGCTTCCGTACAGCAAAAGAGACAATAACCAAAACAAACAGACACTCTACTAACTGGGAGAAAATCTTTGCACATAATACAACCAATAAAGGACTGATAACAAAAATCTACAAGGAGCTCACACAACTCAACAAAAACAAAGTCAACAATCCAGTCAAAAAATGGGCAGAAGAGCTAAAAAGACACTTCTCCAAAGAAGAAAAGCAAATGGCCAACAGGTATACGAAAAAATGTTGCACATCACTTATAATCAGGGAAATGCAAATAAAAACCACAATGAGATACCACCTCATGCCAGTGAGAATGGTGCGCATCAAAAAAAAAAAAAAAAAAGGGCAACAACAAATGCTGGCCAGGATGCGGAGAGAAAGGAACTCTCCTACACTGCTGGTGGGAATGCAAACTGGTCCAAACACTACGGAAAGCTGTATGGCGTTTTCTCAAACTGCTAGAAATAAAGCTTCCTTACGACCTGGCAACACCACTTCTGGGAATCTCCCCGAAGGACACAAAAACACTAATCCAAAAGGATACACGCACCCATATGTTTATTGCAGCATTGTTTACAATAGCTAAGGTATGGAAACAACCCAGATGCCCAAAAATAGATGACTGGATCAAGAAGATGCAGTACATATACACAATGGAATACTATTCACCATTCAAAAAAGATAAACACATGAAATTCGCAGCAACATGGATGGAGCTAGAAGGGATCATGATCAGTGAAATAAGCCAGAAAAAAAGAGAAAAATATTGAATGGTTTCACTTATAACAGGGATATAGGGGAACCAAATAAGAATGCGACATTCAATAGGGGAGAGGGAGGGTAAGGGCTCAAGACGGGGAAGAAAAGAGCACAAGAGACTATGGTGATGTCTCCACGGGTGAACCAGTGATGGGTAACCTATGGGGAACCCACAATAATGTAAAAGATAGGGATAACAAAAATAAATAAAATATATTAAAAAATAGTTTATTTTCCACTTAAGGTCTTATATGTTTTGTCCTGATGCAGCGGATGGCAGAAACTATTTAGAACGGGCAAGTTTGGGGGTTCTGGGGGTGCCCCTCTCCCTGCCCTGTAACATTATATATGCCAAATAGCAACTGAAGTTAAACTACAATTTGAAGACCCAGAGGAATAATAGCATCTTACCAGTGATCTTGAAGTAGAAAAGTATTTCACAGCTAGATCAAAGTCCTACTGTTGTTTTTGTTTATTTCCATTTTAGGAGCCTGCAGCAACTAAGAGTCCTTAGACTATATTAAATGTAACTTTTTATCAAAAGAGAAGTAGAGGAATTCCCTGGTGGTGAAACTGGTTAAGTCTCAGCACTATGAAACCATTGACAGCCACTGCAGCACAAGTTCAATACCCGACCAGGGAGCTTCCCACATGGCACAGCATACCTCACCAGTCTCACCCGCTGCTCCCCTCAGCAGTATACTTCAATAGAGCCACCTGTTCTGCTCCCCACTCTGGCTCTAGCGAATCCTCTCACCACCCCACACCTCTGGCCTACACCCCAGTTCTTGTATGCATAAAAAAATAAATCTTAAAAAAAAAATAGAGAAGTAGACACTAAGACTCCCTGACATTTTTTTCGGGCATATGATCTTTTTAATTCACTCATCTTCAGAGTCTCAGAGTGAGAAGGAGGGAAGATGTGTTGGGAGCACTAGCATAACCAAGCCAGTGTAACACTTGGCACAAGTAAGCTGGTGTGACCCTCCCAAGAGGAGAGCACTTGGTAGTCAGTGTGGAGGCAAGGCCCGCATGACGATCTTGCTTATGCCAGCTGCAGGCTTATGCCTGGAATAACCGTTGACCTGTGTCTACATCTAATCAAATTGTACAACCAAAACCAGGACACAGAGAGTCAGAGACTGCCTCCTTAGTATGTTGCTGGTCGTGCTCTGGTAAACAATGTCTGTATTTTTACTCTTCCTACAAATGCTGCTTCCTTATAGGGAATTTAGTATATCATAACAAAATTGTTATTGTAACAATGGCTTGTGGGTAATTGCTTATGTAAGCACTAGTATATAAACGCATGGTTGCTAAATAAAGATTGTCAGATTCTTGCTGAGCTGACCCTTCTGTGCCTTCCTAATTGTGCCTCTCCCTTCAGGTTCCCAGGATTCCTGATTGGGACAAAGATGCTAAAAAAAAATCCTTAATGGCAAAACTTCTGGATATGGTAGTAGAAGGGTGTTGGTAGTACAATGAGGGGTAGGAGCAGGAAAAGACAGAGAGAATGTGGGACCATCAGATGGGGGAGTTCGTCCTCTGTTCCCATTCACTCACTGGGCAAATATCAGCTAACTGAGGAGAGAAATTCAAGTGGAATCAACCAGCCAATAACAGGAGACAGCAGAGCACAATCACTGTTTCACAACTCCAGGGAGCGCCAGTCACATTCAGTTTTGTACTCCTGGGAGCGGTGTTCAGATACAAAGGAAATGGTGCCCCCAGAGTAACTGCAGAGTCACTGCCTTGGATTATGTGGTTTCTCTGATCCTTGTATCCTGGCATGTTGCAAATTCTCTGAATCCCGTGAATTCTCTGAATCCCGTGCAAAGATTCTTATCATCCCAAAGTGACAGCTGACAACACTGGTTCTGCCAGAAATAAGTGCCCCAGGACTGAGATCACCGAAATTGCATGTTTGACCACTTCCTGGCTATGGGCCCACAGCAATCTGAAGTGATTCTGGTAATCCTGTGTCTCCAAGCCCTGTGGGTTCCCCCCCCCCCACTTGAGCTCCTCAGCTCTTTCATGCATGTTTAAATTTTACCAGAGTCAACTCCTGATTATCTCTGTACAAACAGGGAAAGTATGGATTACTGTGGTAATTTGGGGAAACAGTATTATAAATAATGTCATTATAGAAATGAAATTAATAAATGTATAGAGATAGCAGAGACAACTGCCTATTTCAAAGGTCTCCCCTGTTGCCCCCCCCCCCCCCCCCCAGGCAACAAAGGACACCATGCCATTCTGGCCAGAGTCCTTGACAGCTCCAGCAAAATTCAGAGGACTGACCCTCCCCTTCAGCAACCTCCACTGACAGCAAAGCATCAGCCAGTTCATCATTAGGGCCTGCTCAGGCACACTTTCCAAACCCTTCCCTCTGCCTGCCCTGAGCTTCTCTCTAGAACTTTTGAAAACCATCTTGTAGAGAGTAGGGGGTGGGGGATGGGCAATGAGGCTAAAACAACAGTGTGTTTTCATTTCATCCTGCTACCAAAGCACTGTGATTATTGCATATCCTAAAATTCCTATGTCCAGACGACTAAGTCCCAGTGCCTCACAAAATGAACTGAGTTGGTAATGGGGTTCAGGCCAACATAATTACGGAGTTGGCATGAGGTCACGCCCTTGTGCAATCTGACTGTGTCCTTAGGAAAGGGGCAAGTTTGGACACAGGTACGCATATAAAGCAAAGATGATGTGAAGATACAGTAGGAAGGCCCTCCAAAAGCTAAAGAACATCTGAGATGGGAGAGATGCCTGAAACAGCACCTTCCCTAGAGGCTTCCCAGAGAACCTGGCCCTGCGTGGGGGAGGGGGGGGGAACTACATCTCTGACTTCCAGTCTCCAGAATGGTGAGAAAACAAAAGCTATTGTCTAAGTCATTCAGTTTTCAGTACTTTGTTAGAACAGCCTTAGGAAATCAATACACTAAGTCAAAAATCCACTGAGGGTTCATTCTGCAAGTCTTTCCAGTTTTGTGTATATTTGAAATTTTCCATAACACAAAAGACTTTTAAAAAGAAGTCCTGTACATAGTCTTAGAAATATTAACAATTCAGCTGCTCTCTGCTAAGGCACTCCCCAAGGAAACCACCAAAGTATCAAAGTAGCTCTAATATCCAAAAATACAGCTGATCCCCTCATCAATCCCTGAGTCTAATTTCACATCTGCAAGCCCTTTCCAAGGATCACTGGTAAATCTCCCAAACAAGGCGCCAGAGAGCTCTGTTGTGCCTCTTGGCTCTTTGGGGCTCTAAACAGCGCATCCTCCTCCAAAGCCTAATTGCAGGCAGCTTCACAGTGCCTTTGAAAACCGCACATGAGGTGAGGAGGGAGAAAGCATCTTGCAGCACAAACCCACAATGAAAGCTTTTGTGAATTAGTTTTCCACCCAAATGAAAACAGGCTACTGGATACACTACAAAGATGGCATTTAACACTCAGTAGGCAGGTTAAGAAAAAAGTACACCATAAAGTGCATTAAATAACCTCATAATCACATTTAAAGGCTAAGTGAACCAGGGCCACCACCAGCACTATAATCCATGATAACAAAAGCAGTCAGCATTTTCCATACCATATGCTTGTAAATGTTATTCTGCAGGGAACCAATTAAAACTATGGAATTCTTATAACACAGACATATGGAACAAAACAGGGCAACTTATCTTGTCACTGTGATGCTTGCTCAGTACATCTATTAGGGAAATGTAATACTGAATTATTAGTACAAATAAAAGCTATCTTAGTTATGAATACCAAAAGATAGCACCAGCACTGAAGGCTTCCACTTTTGTGGTGGCATTATTTAGAGTTTTAAATAAAAGGAGATCCAACTACTTCTGAAGAGTCACCCGAAATACCAGTCACTTTAAACATCAAAAATATAATCACTGCATCAAATAATTAATCAGCTTAGGTATTGGCTTTCTCGCTGACTATATTGGGAAAATAACAGCAACAATGTTCTCCAAAACTCACAGGATTCCCAGAAATATCATTTAGAAAGTGCACACAAAGCACACTGAGAACTTTAATGCTCTGCACCAAATCTGAGTCTTGTTTTTATTGTTACTGATAGAGAGAAACAGGTAATACAAAATAGGCGATTGCAATGGCTTCCTGATAGTTACTGAACTCAAAGTCATGAGATAGCTCTATTTAATTTTCTTGACATTAAAAAGAAATGAAAACTTTTAAAAATGTGAGTTACATTCTTAGGGCAATCTAAATTGACATTTTCCATCCCATCCGTGGAGCTTCATTTGTCATTACTACTTAATTTAGATTTAACATTTAAAAAACCAGACAATACATTCTAATAAGATAGTTCAAACATCATAGGAGTCATGCTAGAATGTGGCTCAAGCAATGCCACACAGAACATGGGAGAATAGAAGAGATTTAAGGAAAAAGTCGAAAGATTTTATAGCTGAAGGAGTGTGTTAACTCTCAGAAGGTGATAAGAAAGGGGGCCAGGAGGAGTAGTGCAGCATCAGGGACCACATTAGCTGATGATAAATAACATCAAAATGTCAGTCACTAATTTCAAAACACAAATTCCACATGTACACAACGTACTTTCTTATCAAAAACCCCACTAAAACTGTGTGGGTTTTTTTTTTTTTAATCTATACTTCTTAGGCATTTCATTCATTTTTGCAGACTTATCCCCTCCTTTGGTGTTTTTGAGCAACAATGTTGCTCAATGTTGTAAACTCCTACAACTTCCCCTTCAAGCCTTGGTATGGGGTTCCCTTGACCTAGAACTCCCTATCCCTTTCTCTGCCCAGAGAACCATGACTCTTATTTCCAAACTCTGCTCAAATATCCCTTGTTCTGTGAACCCTCTCCTGACCACCCCACATCACCTTCAGTACCAGAGATTTCTGAATTGTCAGTAGCCATCAACAGAACTATTTGTCCTAAACTGTGTGCAACTTGAGGGCTGGTTTGAGTGATCTGTATTGGAGATCCCCGTGGAAGCCCCAAACCTAGCAACTTTCTATCCACTTAAATAGTGTTCAGTAAATATTTATACAGCATGGAATGAGGACACTGGGCATAGAGGTGGTCCCAATACAAATCATGTCGCCAGTAATCACCCTGCTTTGTCCCTCTGATGTGTATCTCAAACTTGGAAACACCCAACTCACAAAACAGGCATAAGGCACAAAGGAAGACTTTTAAAAACACATAGCCCTGCCCCTCTCATTCTACTATGTTCCATGCAGGTAATATGAAATGGGACCCAGATGCCTGCATTTTTAGTAGCTCCCCAAGCGAAAGTGATGCACGTCAAAATCCAAGGACCTTGGCTCCCTGACATATTAATAAAAGAAATACCATTCCCCATGTGATAGAAGGAAACCTTTCTACAAGTCTGCTTGCAAACCTCACTTCAAGAGAAATGATTCAACAGAGGGACAGTTGGGTTTTGGAATGAAACTATTTAAATAAATAAATGAAAATCAAACTGTACAATTAAAGCTCAGAACACAAAGTCTCTTTGGAGTTGACTGAGCTGAATCACAGGGAACTGTCAACAGTATTTCCATAAATGCAAAGAATAGCTTGTTCTTAGGAGTACTTCATGCCATGACCCACATAGCCAGAGAGAGTGGGGACAGGGTTTCTCCTGGTCACATCACTACCCCTGCTCTGGGGCTAGATTTCCTCTGGACTTTTTTTTTTTAAGGTTTATTTATTTACGCATACAAGAGCTGGAGTACAGGCCAGAGGTGGTGGGGTGCAGCTAGATGATTCACCAGAGACAGAGTGGGGAGCAAAACAGGCAGATCGACTGAAATACACTGCTGAGGGGAGCAGTGGGTGAGACAGGAGACAGAAGAGGTCTTCTGCGCCATGTGGGAAGCTCGTTGGTCATTGGGGATCAAACTCTTGCTGCAGTGGCTGCAGATAACTTCACAGTGCTGAGATTAAACCCTTGCACCACCAGGGAGGCCCTCCTCTGGACTTTTTTTAAGGGCTTTAAGGACAAAGACAAACAATGGGTGATGCTAACCCCATGGACACACCTACATAAACAATTGCTTTTTTAAATTTCCCCTTTAAATCTTGTGACTCATCCCCCCCTTTCTTTGCTACTACAGTTCTTCCTCTCATGCACACAAACACACCCATTACACTTAGCAGTGATGGGTGGGGTGCATGCAGCTTGACACTCTCCCACTGTTTTCAGTGACATTGACAAAAAGATCTTCAGTGTCTGTCAATCATTCTAATTTTTCTATTTCTAATAAAGCTGTTACTTAAACTGCCACTTTGTGAAACAGTTTTAAAATAACTATTGGATCTTGGAAGTGACTTAAGCCCAAGAGGAAGTTTTATATATAATTACCCCAAGGCCTGCCATCTCTAGAACTGTGGTGACTCTAGGGAAATGCCAATCAAAGACTACATTATATGAAGGATTTTTAGGCATAGAATTTAATATAGGTTGACACATTTGAAATAAAGTTGTCTCCTCAGGACAACATAGGATACGTAAAGCTTCAAGGCAGGAGGCACAAGATACTAATCCTAAATCTACTACTAACTAGCTGTGAGACCTCACTCTAGACATTCCTGTATTCTCAGCCTCATATTCTTCATCTCTAAATAAGGAGTTGAACCAGATGGTGACTACAGTTTTTCACCTTTGATGTTCCAAAACAAGTCCACAAAAAAAGATGGATATGTGAGAGGAATACCAGGGGCCTTCACATTTTAAACAAGGACCCATATATTTTATAATTTTTTAATCAAACAAATGACTTCTTCATGACAAAATTCCAGGTATTACTGTACTCAAGACTTGGAAGTGACCTATTAACAATCTTTCTAGTCATACCTCCCAAAAGAAATCTCTGTTGATCGTTAACTTTCTCTGTTCTCATTTTTGATTAATGCCTAAAACATATCAAGACATCAGCGTGCAATAACCAAGTATGGTCAAATGAATGATCCTCTATTTGAAGAAGGAAATTTTTCTCTATTTAGGGCACAATTAAAGGCTTTTAAAAGGGCAACTGCTACCTTTTATGATATCACTTCTAACCACTAAGACTTGGAGACAGTATCTATTTAGGGGAAACATTTTCACAAGACAGAAAATAAAATCTACTTAGGTATAGTGTAAGGATATACCTCGACCCTTAGTGTGATCTGAACTTAGCAGGAAGGAGGGGTTTAATGGTCGTGATGTTATTGACAGATGCTGGGGCTGATCAAGCTATTTAGAAAGGCAGAGTTAGGGATCGATAGCCACATCAGCAAGATGCTGCTGGTCCTGCTGATTTCTCAGAAACTGTTCTCTGTAAACGAAAGGTCAGCACTGTGGTCAATCAGATGGTCCTTGAGGCCATGGGAGAGGCAAGGCATTGATGACTCTGAGCACAGAAAGCAAAGCAATTTCAAGGACAGGGCAATGAGAACCAAACATTCTGCTTAAATTTTGCAGACTAAGAGGAGACGAAAAAGAGGACAGCTCAATCCATTGTGCTCCTTCTCCACCAGTGCTTCGGTGGTGGGCGCACTAAGGTAACAACACTTGGAGAGCATGTGAGAAGTCCTTTGCTCCCAAAATACAAATAACAATGTAAATCAACAGTACCTCAATAAAACAATTCTTTTGAAAGACACCAAATAATTTTGATGATTACATAATATATCAACATAAAAATAGCTTATAAATTCTGGGGGGGAAAAGCAAAATAGCAACACCATGAACTTTTTATATCATATTTTTATTATGAGACACTTTCATTATTTTACTTAGATAAAATAATTTACACAGTGTCTCATAATAATTTGAAAAAGTGTATATTACATAAAGCTTAGAGTATGCCTATTGACAATAAAATCAAATATATTCAATAGTATTATATAAATGAAAGAAATAAAAATTAGATTTTAAGTAAAAAATTACAATGACAATAATGAGTAAAAAAAGAGAGACCAGTGGAGCAATCTACTGTTAAAGCATGTGGATGTTTAAGAGACTGGAGGTGGAGATTCTCTGGAGGAGGGCAGGGTGCTCTAGCAAGAAGGTGAACCACAAGGTTCTTATGAAGAATCAATTGCTCCCTTGGTTTGGTTCATCTCATTCCCAGCCATGTTGAGCTTTAGCTGCACAATGAAAAGTTACTCAGAGAGTAACTCTGCATATGATTCCATATTCAGAGAGTTCTTGAATCTAGAACAATTCTCTATTGACTATTTTCTAAGAGAATGAGGGTAGACCACATGCTTTTTAGAAAAGTCAGGGGAGGCCCTCCCTGGTGACACAATAGGTTAAGCTCAGCACTATGAAGCTATCCAGAGCCACTGCAGTATGAGTTTGATACCCGACCAGGGAGATTCCCACATGGTGCAGCAGACCTCTCCTGCCTCGCCCGCTGCTCCCCTCAGCAGTGTACTTCAGTAGATCCTCCTATTCCACTCCCCACTCTGTCTCTGGTGAACCCTCTCACCAACCCACAATTCTGACCTATACCCCAGCTTGTATGCATAAATAAATAAATCTTTTTTAAAAAAAAGGAAAAAAAACAAAAAGTCAGGGGAATATAGTACTGATTTCCTATGAGGAATAAGATTACTAACTGGTCTGTAGAGATTTTCTCCTCTATAATTTGTAAAAGCTGAAGCAGAAGGACCAAGTGAATTAAAGCAGTTCTTAAGCTCCCTTTAAAATTATTAAAATCCAGCTACTTGTCCTGGTTAATCCTCACCCACCCACCCCAAAGCAATCTGAATTCGAAGGAATTTCCCCAGTTTAAAAGCATGTATTTTAAAATACATGAATACACAGACAATTCTTTCAATCTTTTATGTCATCAAAACAGGTTACCAGCACACAAAATTAAAAATTGTGAAATGAAACATATTTTACTTTTCACTTGGACGAACTAATGGTAGTAGGGTACATTAGAACAGCTCACCAGGGCACACAAACACACAGTTTTCTCCCAAATTACCTGCACCATAATGCTGAGAGTTGAGTCAGGGAGTTGAAGTACGGGAAAGCACTTCTAAATCATCATTACCACATTATCATCATCTCAAACACCACAATATTTTACTATGTATCAAGCACAGTTCTATGAGTTTTATAGCTACAGTCTAATTTAATCCTCAAGACTCCCTATAAAGGGGACTCTAGTGATAGTCCCAATTTATATATGAAGAAACTGAGGCACAGAGAATTTAAAGATTTTCCCAGGCAATATTTTTCCATAAATGTTTTCCTTGTGATTTAAAGAAACTAAACCAGTTTCCCCAAATCCCTAACTTGGGAAAGAGACACAGTCTAAAGTTATCCCAAATGTGGCCAGAGAAATCACCTCCACCCAAGCCTCATCTAAAGACATGAAAGATAACTAAGTTGCTAGTGAATATTTTTTATTATTAATGCAGAAAAGAGGGGGCAGGGGTTTTAACAGTGGTCTCTCCATAAAAAGGGGAGGTTCCATGTTTCCTGTCCCACCCAATGAGGGGTGGAGTTCAGCAGCCAAGAGAAGCTAGAGACACTTGGAAAGACAAGGGAGAGGAGACAACTGGATAAGAAGGGCCTACTTGATTCCACAGGGACTTGGATAACTTGGAGGAGACACACAGAAGCAGCTGGAAGAGACACGTGGGTGAGAGACACATGGTGAGGCTGAAAATGGCACCCATAATCTTGATTTGTACTTCGATTTTTCTTCCTCTCATTCCAGAACCTCTCCTATGGTTCCCTGACAGAAGGTGTCTTAGACTTGTGGCACATTTTCAGGACTCAGCGGCCCAACTTCAGGCCAACCTTTTCTGGCCAGGCATTTACCTATGAGGGGATGGGTAATTTGGGGTGTTTCACTGAGAAATGGTTACAGGGCAACCCCAATGGGAAATGGGTTGGCCTGACTGTGGGTCAGGGTTGGTCCTCACCCATGTACTTAAAAGGGACTTGCAATGAGACCTAACTGTAAGCACATGCAAAATGGTTCATGAAGGGTTTATTTATAAAAAGAATAGACATGAAGAAATGAGTAACTCAGGGAGAAACAGATAAATTGGTGAATGTGTCCTATCAGTTTTGCTGAGTTGGAACCCCAATAGCACGCTTAAAGCCAGTGAAAGACCAAACCCTGTAACTAGGCTGAGGCCAAAGTATGGTAAAGGTGGTGCCCCCTGGAGGGGTTTGCTGATGAGAATAAATAGCCCCAGGGAAAAATGCTAAAAGGTTTTGCAGTTTGGGATGGAGACTCTGATGAGAAATAAAAGGGACTGAAGGAGAAGGGGATTCTGTTGCCATGATGTAGGAAAAGAAGAAGCAGCCACCAGGATGTAGAGTTTTGGATTGAGCATTTTTTAAATTTTCAGTGACTTTAGGGCCAGCAACTTTGGAGACTTTGCAAGTAACCAAGTGACGGAAACTGCTCCCAGTTTTGTTTTTACTGCAACTGAAGGAACAAGGCAGAGGCCTGAAGCGGGCGCCTTCCTAAAATGCGTGAGTGCAGTCTGTTGGGCCATCTGGCCCCTGTAGTTGTTGTTCTCAGTGTTGTTGGCCTGGTGCTGTGGTGGGGCACCATGGCAGCTCCGGGAGCATCTCCAGTTGTGTTCTGTGTCATCCTCATGAGTTGGAACCTGGCCTACAGTCTGATTGCTGTGCATCTGCAGAGGCAGGAAGACGCCATCTTTGACACGTGGCCTATTGTTTGGAAGAGGAGCTCCACGTCAGCAGTGGCAGGAAGATGCCACCTTCTTTGTTACTTCTTTGGGACTTAAAAGGACTGGTCTTGGCTTTAAGTAAGTTAAACGGCCATATTTTGACTTCAGTAATTCTTTGTTTTTCCCTGCTTGTTAAATAAATCCCATTGTTATTGTTCCCTAAGCCTGAGTAGTCTTGCAATTGTGCGCACAGGTGCAGAACCAAGATAGTGAACGGTAAGCAATTTGGGCAGTGCCTTTGGCCAGTTTTTAAGCCCCATCTGCCCAGTATCAACCCCACAAGGCCCACATGTCTGGTTATACACCAAACCTGGCTACTTAACTCCACCCTCAGTTCTTAGAAATCCTCCCTTTGGTGGTGGTGACATTATGGGTTTTATCTTCTATCTTTGCTATCTTCTATCTCTTTGGTCTGGGGTGGGGGTGGAGTCCATAAAACCTGTGTGTGGAGTTTGTTAAGTAAGTTCTTTCTTCCCCAACAATACTTTTATCCTTTCCTCTCTCTATGCACAGCAATTATATAAAAGATCTTTTACACTAAGAGTATGCTTCGCCTTTATGGGGTGGATGGCTGATTCCCTTTAGAACGTTTAAGTTTAAGTTCTTGGGGAACTCCTCAGTCTGTCTGTTAACAATACTATTAAAAGCTGTCAAAGAATTTCAGACTTCTTAATCAAAAGTTTTATGCGGTGATTATCTACCCACTGATTTGACCATTAATAGAATGTTAGTGTGGTTTTGTCTGATGCCCAGCTGACAGGATAAATTTTATCTTTAGACCACATTGTAGACTTCAATATTATTCCTAATTTTAACTTTCCTTCCTTGGAAGGATAATAACTTGCAGTGCCGCCTGTGGGAGGAGTGTGCTGGCTGCTCTGACTTTCTTTGGCTGCTGAACTAGGAGTGAAATGGTTTCTTTCAGCTCTGAGCAGAAGCTCTCTTATACTTTCTCCTGCCCTAGGAGCAGCATATCGCAGGCAATTGTTGCTCCTGTATTCTGCATCCCAGAAAGAAGAACACACTTGGAGTCAGCGCTGAGCCTCAGCAGCTTGTAACACAGCGAGGAATAAACTGCTGCTGCTGAAAGCCACTGACATTAGGGATTGTTGCTACAACAGCCTAACCTGGTTAAAGTTGATAGATACAGAGCAGGACCTAAAAAGACTGAACTCTCAAAGCTGGCTGCTGACTGTCCCTAAACTACATGAGGTTCCCTGTGGTGTTAAGGGAAACAGAATTCTGTGTTAAGGGGAAAGGAATTGGATAGGGCAAAGGGGTGGTGGTAGGGAATGGGGTGTGAACATAAAAACACACTGCAGAAGTGCAGTGACTAAGCAAAAACCATCAACAAAGGAGGAAGGACATGAACAATAAGGAACACCATCCATACAAAATATCGATTATAAACTGCACCCTCTGACAGGAAGGCAGAGACAAAGAAACAAAAAGCAAATCAGCATCCAGATGTCAAAGAACTATCAAAAGGTCATAACAAATAGAGATAAGAAAAATTTTAAATTGTTTTCTTTTTTGAAAGAGAGAGACTAAACAATTATGAGGGGAAATATGAACCAATTTGTTTTAAGAGACCAAAAAAAGCTGCACTCAAACAGGATGTTTCCTACAGCAAGTCTTTGGGAAAGAGACCACAGGTGTGCTTTCCTCCTGGAGGATTCAGACCCCCAGTGAAGAGCCTGCACTAGGAAGGACCCCCCCACCAAGCCTTCCTCCTTCTCTCTCCACAGCCCCCTCCTTTACTGCCTGGCTCTGTGGAGGTGAGGGGCCCCAAGTTTTGTTTGACAAATATCAATAATTTGACAATGTAAAAAATTAAAATAATTTTAACAGCAACACCTAATAGAAACAT
This sequence comes from Scalopus aquaticus, assembly GCA_004024925.1. Lineage (NCBI taxonomy): Eukaryota > Metazoa > Chordata > Mammalia > Eulipotyphla > Talpidae > Scalopus > Scalopus aquaticus. The sequence continues at coordinate 64,551 of PVIJ01005481.1, forward strand.
AGATGATACATATTGCAAACTGTAGGGAAAACAGAGTTTTCTGAGTTTCTCACACTGTTTTTCTCCATGACTTTGCAGCACAGGTGGCCTTGATAACATGTGGCCTTGAGATCTAGCCCACATGGGGAATGCAGTAAATAATAAGGTAACCTTGACGGACAGTTCACATGTGTAAAACATACATATGTAAACTAGGCCTAAACTTGACCTGTGCCAGCTTTGTCTTTAAGTCCTATATAAGCTAGCAGGGCTCCTCCAGGGGGCCATCTCACTGGCTACTCAGATGCTGTGGCTGGAGCCAGGGGGCTGCCAATGCTGGACGCTGCTGCTCTGGCTACTTGTGTATCTCCTGCCACCTCATTATAAAGACATATTTCTGCTCCCCACATATGGGCTTCATGACCTGTTTTTTCATCTGCCACCATCAAGAAAGAGGGTAAGCTTGTAGCTGGGGCCCCACAAGTGGAGGATGGGATGGCATGCAGACTAGTAAGGTGCCCAATACTCACCCGCCTTAGGCAAAATCACAGCCAATGACTGTCTTTGTGGGGTGACTGGCGGGAGATTCTCTTTTCCTCCTATACCAATTTCTTCTCTCACTTCAAATCCAAGCTGCTCTAAAGAATTCTTCCTTTGCCTTAGATTTTTAACACCTTAGAAGAGAGTGGCACCAACTCATCATACCTCCCCATGCAGTGTGGTTGGACAGCAATGCTGCCAGAAAGGAAGTGCAGTGAGGTGACTCCTTCTCTAGGAAAAAAAGCCCTTCCAGACTCCAAAGCACCCACAAAAGTGTACAAGGGCAATGCCACCTGCCCCCCATTGAATCAATGCTCACTACTCATGGTGCTCCGTGGTCTGGAGTGGGGGGCAGGTCAGCATCACTAAGAGCCTGTTAGAATCCCAGGTCCCACCCAAAATGTACTGAAGAAGAATTTGCATCTTAGCAGGCCTGGAGATGATGCCTATGCATATGAAAGTTTAAGAAGTGCTGCTTACAAAGCAAAGCAAACTCTTAGATACAGAGAACAGATTGGGGGTTTCCAGAGAAGGGAACTGGGTTCAGAAGGTGGGTCAACTGGGTAAACGGGGTCAACTGTCTGGTGATGGATGGAAACTAGGCATTAGGTGGTGATTATTATGTAATGTATACAGGAGGTGAATTATAATGTCACACACCTGAAACTTGTATGTGATAAACCAAGTTTATTTTATTGAAGTAACAAAGGTTACTTCAAAAAATGTATTTTTTAAAAAACAAAAGTGCTGCTATAATTACTCCTCTCGAAGTTAAGTACATTATGTACCTGGGGTGTATTAAGATGAAAATATAAGTTGAAACTCAGGTATAGCATACTAAAAATTTTGCTCTGCTATTCATTAGCTGTGTGTCCTTGAGCAGGTTACTTGATCTCTCTGGGCTTTAGTTTCTCCTTCTCTACTAGGCGCAGTGACTGTCTCAGAGGATTGTTGTCAAAGCTGACTAGAGTAACATGTATAAGCTATAAATACTTACAGGTGTTAACTCCCTTGCTTGCTGGACAAGAGCAGATTCTGAGAGGTGCATACCTGGGTCAAGAAGCATAATAAAGATGCTTTGAAGAAATTGGGACAGACAGAAGGCCCAGCAAGGGATACTGGTACCCCGTGGCAAAACACCCGCTTACTATTCCTATCTGGCCTCTATGTTTTCTGCACTATGTCTTTTAAAAAGTTGAATTATATGCAAAAAAGAGTAGGAGAGCTAAAGTTGGGGCACACAGGATTTACTTCTAAAACCTCCTGCCCCACAGCGTGCTAATTATTTAGCAGATGTGCATGATTTAACAACTGCACTGTTAGGTCTCAGAGAATCAGCGAGTTCCACTGCCATCCCAACACTTATAAGAAAATACTATCTCAAGTTTATTTCACTTGGCATATATTAAAGCTTCCCAAACCAGCACAGTAAAGGAATTACCATACTGTCTACAAATCATCCTGTAGATTTCTCAAAAACAAAAACAAAAAAATCATGTTAGACTTTCAGGACAACTGGTGTCCTAGAACCTTGAAATTTTCAGCCATAGAGAATTTCAAGCCCAGACTAACCTTGAGCTTCATCTTCCTAAATTTTCTTCCAATTATGTTTGGATGTTTCACTTCTTTCACCAGTATGAAATTAATCAAACTCTTAAGAAGGACTGGAAAATACAGGCAAGCCAGGATCTATCCACAGGCTAGCGTGTCAGATGCATCATAATCTGTGTAGAGAATAGCAACCATGTGGCCTCTGCCTTGCTATAGCTATAAGAAATGTTGACTCAGAGATTTAAGCCTCTTCATGCAAGTCTTTGAAAGAGAAGAATTCCATTTATACTGCACTAAACTAAAAATACTCCCTGTTGCATGACTGTGGATGCATTGAGGGTTCTCCATGATCAAAATGGAGAACTATGAGAGGTGGGGGGGAGGGGAGAATATTCCTTTTCTGTAGCAAGGACAGAGTTCATCTTATATAGTCAATTAAGCTTCCTTCTTTCTCCCCATTATTAGAAGTCTCATCTGAAGTTGACTTAAGTGATATCCAGTCACTTGTTGCCCCAATAAAGAGATGTGAGATACTGCCTTTCAAGGAGCATTCTCCCCACCACAGGGGACACTTGCTCTCCAGAGCCCATGGAGTTCAACATGTTTCCACCCTGCCAGTGACAAATCCCATATCCATTCATCCCAAACTTGCAAACTGTTCATCAGAGTCCATCACAGCAAACCCCAAAGCTCATCAGGCTTGTTTCCCTGCATGTTCCCTGAAACAGAGCTCAGCACATGTTTCATCTTTGGATATTCTTCTCTTGGAAAAGTGCCCTGTATATTCACTCAGCCATTTTCCTTCATGCAAATGAATCCAAATCACCAAATTTCAGTGAGATCTCAAACTATCCTCTGACAGCCTTTTGTACCAACATTTTGTTCCAACAGGTTCTACTGGAAGCAAGGAATTGCGATTCAGAGACAGATTCTGAGTCCAGTTCTGCCACCCAATGGCTGTGTGTTCTTAAGCAAGGTTGGATTTCACCTCTCTGACCTGTCCTTCTCATCTGTGACATAATTATAACAACACGTGTCACTAACCAAGATTGATCAAATGAGATCACATAGATGAAAGAAGTTATGAAGTAAAATATGATGCATTATCATACCCAGTATAACAAGCAAATAGCTTGACTGTTACAAGGCCTGATTGTTCCAGAAGGCTACATCCTTTTGAAATAATTGAGAGTGAGAAGTGAAAAAAAAAGAAAAGAAAAGAAAAGGACATATCCTCTCTAGTCAGATTCTACCTGTGGTCTCAAATAAGAGATATAATTGACATGCCATAATCATCTTAATTTAGCAGCAAGGCAGCTTCAGACCATTTGCTCAAATTTATATTCTAAAAATTAACACATTACTCTCACCACTATACTCTATGTCTCTCAAATTTGTCAGGAGCACTGGCTTAGATGTCAAGAGACCTAATATCTATGCTTGACTTTCTCACAATATTCTGGAGACAAGTTAACCTTTCTGGACTTCCTGAGTCTTGAAATTTTACTAATTTCCTCCAGAAATCAACCTAGAAAGATACATGATGAAACGTAAGAATATTTATATCTTTTGCCCCAATAATTTCATATTTGAAAGGTCATTTTAAGAATATAACCCTAAACAGGACAAAATATTTTTGGCACAAATAAATTTATTGTAGAGTATCTAATGATAGCAAAAAGGAGGAGCAATAAAAAGTTTAACCATCATTTACCTTTGTTAAATTGTATGCTATTATTCAAGACATTGATTCAGAATGCTGTACAATATAAGGAAATATTTAATAATGTCAAGAAAAAAACGAGAGAACCAAAATGTATGACTATCCTATTTAATTCTATGCATAAGAAAGACTAAGAAAGTTACTTGACAAAACACTGTTAAATGATGCCTCAGTGAAAGTGGGTAATTTTACTTTTTATTGCTTATTTTTTCTAATGTTTAAGGTTCACTTTCTCACTTTTCTCCAATTTCCAATTTCAATATTTATTCACTATTTTGTAAATAAGCGAAGTCTGAAATACAATTCCAGGAGGTTGAAATAGACAGTCTAAAGGCATTTGTTTCAATGCTAAGGATCTAGGCTTCCTTTATAGTTTCAAATGTAAAAGGTCTGTTTTAAAATAAGTAACAGTTTCCCAGCAAGAAATCAGTAACAAAAGAAGATGGCTATGGAACACTGTGTTTGAAAATGTGGAATCCGAATGCCTGTTGCCCAGGACCACTCCTTGAAGTGACCGATCAGGCTGTGTGCTGTGTGATACAGTGACCAGAACGGCTGAATATAAATCTCGCTGGGAAAAAAAAAATCCAACAAAGGGGCCAGCAATAACAAGCATGGTCACTGTCTGTGAGATGCATCAAAGCCATCTGCATAAACACTTGCATGTGAAGCCCTTTGAGTATGAATTGATTTTCACAGAGATGTCATGCTTGGTCAGAAGGCTGTTCTGGCCTGACATAGTTCCAATGAAATGAGAAATACATCTTTTCCAACACAAGGCTCAGAATGATCTAACGCTTTGGAGGGCTCATGAATTTTTCAAAATGTTTTAAAAGCCACTTCTGGGATGACATTTTGATCAGCATCCTGCACAATGAATCTGTATTTTTCTGGAGAGTAGAGACAAGAGATGGTGCTTCAGACCACATTCCAGGCATATCCACCAAGTGCCAGTGCACAGCCAATTACAGACACAGTGAAGTTGCTTTGCTCTGTGCGTGGCTTTATGTTAGTGTCTTTTTTTTTTTAAGATTTATTTATTTATGCATACAAGCTGAGGTATAGGCCAGAGGTGTGGAGTGGTGAGAGGATTCACCAGAGACTCAGTGGGGAGCAGAACAGGAGGATCTACTGAAGTGCACTGCTGAGGGGAGCAGTGGGAGAGACAGGAGAGGTCTCCTGTGCCATGTGGGAAACTCCCTGGCTGGGGATTGAACTCGTGCTGCAGTGGCTGCGGATAGCTTCATAGGCTAAGACCTAACCCGTTGCGCCACCAGGGAGGCCCTCTATGTTAGTGTCTTATGAAACAATTTTGACATGCAATAATGGAAGACATATTCAGCTATAGAATAAAATTCTCTCTCCTACTCATCTTCCCTATGATCTACAGACATTCCCTAAGATCATGCTTTTAATTTGCCACAATCTAAAAACAAACAAAAACATTCTCCCAAAGATCTCGGTGAACACTGCAAAGGTAAGACAAAGCCTGAATCAAAAGTTTAGACTTATATTAAGTCACACGGATTAGTTGAAATATTGCTCACCTTTCTCTAAAAGATTCCAGTGCTCCAAAAACTGTGGCTCTAGGGCTCTGTTTATACTGTAGCTGCCAAAGGGTGAGAGAATTCCACTTGGTAAGTCTGTCAGAGGATGTTGCACACAAACTAGGCTGCTAAGGCAAGTGCTAGAAAAGTGAAAGTGCTAAAGAAGCAGAGATTCGGGGGTACAGAGAGTGTCTTGCCTCTTTGTCTCCCTGAAAAGGGGCCAGGGACACTGCCTTCCTGAGGGCGTGGCTGGGCAAGTGTCCTGACTCACTCATAGCCAGCAAGCAGCTGATCTGCCCATCTGCCATGCCTCTTCTGTCTTCCCTGAGCCAGGTGCTGCTCAGAACAGCACCACTAACCGCTGGCTCGGGAAAGAAAATGTGTATGAAAATGCAAAGTTCAGGATGAACTTCTACCACGGCTCTTTATGATTTTTGGAGAACAAGAAGCAAGCATGCACATTTCTCTTTTTTCTCACCCTTCAATTAATGGATAATTTTTCACAACAACAACAAAATGGGGCCTTATTGAATTGATGAATCTCTTTTAATATTGTTTTAAATATTTATTTTCTTACAGCATTGTTCGTTTTTGTAAAATAACTGATTTCTCCTCTCGGGCGTAGACCCCAAAACTCTCCCCCACCATAGCCTCTGTGAACCACAGTCCCTTGTGCTCTTCCCTCTCCTGTTTTGACCCTTCTCCTCCCCCCTCTCCAACTGTGTGCCTCAGTGCCTCAAATCTATGGTCAGCTTGCAAGCTTTGCCTTTCTCCTGACCCTTTTTCAGTTTCCTATATTCTAAGATATAGAAACAATCCGAATGCCCCAAAACAGAACGGATCAAGAATCTTTTTTTTTTGAAGTCATTCATCCTAAACGTCCTGTTGTTGCTGTTTTTTCAACTGAGGAAGAGAAGTGATTCCCATGAGTGGGAACACCTTCCTTAAAAATTTTCCAGTAATCAAAAGTCCATCAGCAGGCTGTCCTGCTCTGGGCTTTACTTAGGCATCGTACATTATTTGTCCCATGCTTATGGCTGCAGCTTTGCTATGGAGTCCAGAAGCAGATTTATCCCTTGATTCAGAGTGGGAGTGGGTTTCTCACATCTTGTACATGCCACAGGCCTATTTGCGCTTGCCCATATCAGGTTCACATATTTAGCACCATTTTTCTAATCCTGACTCATGATCGCTTGTTATAACCATGACATTTCATGGATCTGGCTTCACAAGGTCTCCCCTCAAGGGACTGTTCCAGACAACCAAAGCTTACCCTGCACATGACAGTTCCTTTTCTATTTTAATTATCTGAGTTAGAGATTTTTCTGAAATTCCTGATGTTGTCCACCTTTCCCCTTAAACAGAATACTGAGCTTAAATGCTCTTCCTCCCTTGATTATTCAGGGTCATTAGTATGATTATTCAAGGTCAGTGATAGACTTCACATCACTGATATTATGGCCTCGAGAAGCAGTGCAGATACCTGGGACGATTCACCCTGCACCAGATGGAGTGCACTTATATTGGGCCTGGGTCTGCTTTGTATAGATTTTGTTTATTTCAGTTTATTTTGTGTCTATTTTGCTTCTGTTTGAGCGATTCCACCATTGTAAGTTACTAGCAGTCACTCCTGCTGTTAAGTACCTCTTCTATTATCCCCCCTGGAGAAAGTCAAGCTTGTGAATATTATGTCAAAGTGAAAATTAAGTAGTGATGCTGAAAATGCTCGCTACATTCCTAGCATCTGCTGCATTCCCAGCATTGCTTTGAATGATTTACAGGCATCACCTCAAGCAGGCTGAGAGATAAGAGTTTGAGGGAATTTCCTATGGGAAAAGAGCTCATTTTAAGGAAGTTTTCAATCATCAGTTTTAGCTGCCTAAAGGAAAGCTGTGTGATTATTCCTTGCTTTCAGAAGACTTAGGGTTGGCTGATGCTGTCAGATAAGTGAACTCCAGACATGTGAGCTGTTGCATTTACGACTCCTCTCACTCCAGATTTTGGAAGAATATTCTATATTTCACCACTGTTCAAACTTGCTTCCCCCCCGAATAAAGTTGTTTCAGCCATCTCTTTCTTATTTCCTTTCTAATTCCACCTCCACCTTTCTTCTTTCCTTTCTTCCCTTTCTCTTCACTCCTCTGTGCCTTGAGTATAACTGGCAGTTTTCCTAGGAACTGCTAAGCTGGCAGACTTGAGAGAACACATAAGCTCAGCTGAACTGAGAGCTGAGCTCTAACCTTAGCCCTTCTATCCAGTGTGTCACCTGGGGGGAGCTCACCCAACTTTACAATCAAGCAAGCAAAGGAATCCTACAGTTCTCCAGCAAGAGGAGCAACAATGCAGAAATTCACAAAACCAACTTCACACTTTTCTTAAAATGCATTTTCATAATTAAAAATTCACTGACTACCCAGAAAATCTCTGAACACTGAAAGCTAGTCATAACCCCATTTTTGTTTATCACTTTTTATCAGATTTTCGCTTTTCTTTCACATGGACATATAATGAAAAAAATCTTCCAACTTATTTGACCAAGTCATAGACAACAAAACAACATTTTTCTTGTAGTAGGTTATCAGTAACATTGCTGAGTTGTCTGAGGGTTTTTAATATAAAACAATCAACACAGAGACATGAAGCCTTCTTGGATCAAAGTGAACTTACTATCTAATCCTCCCATAAATCTATCAAGTTGTTTTACTTTAAAAGAGAATTCAGTGTTCCCGGAGATCTGGTGGGATGACACACTCATGGTATGTGGGGAAGTCCTGGAAATGGAATCTGATGACATGGGAACAAATTCTGGCTCTGCTCTTTACTGACTGTGGGATCTTGGGCAAGTCTCTTGCCCCACTGAGCATCAGTTTCCTCATCCTCAAAAGAAGAGTAATAGCTGCACCACAAGACCATTGTGAGTATTGTTTTAAAACGTGTCTTTGAGCAAAGATAGTCAACAAATATTAACTCAATTAAACAGAGCCAAGAATTATCCCCATTTCGCTGAAATGTGAAAAGGGCTTCCTGAATCTTGTCTATCAGGCCCTTTTCATGTTTTTATTAGCATGGTAGAGAACAGATTCTCACCTGCATATATGCACACCTACATTAGCTCAAAGAGGAGTGTTCTATTCCTGTCCTCAATGTAACAAAAGAGGAAAAAGATTCAGAAAGACTTAACTAAAGTTGCTGTGCTAGTAAGTAAAAAAGGCAAAGCAGACTTTGAAATCTGGTATCTGTCTCCAGATTCCATACTGTGAGCCACCATGCTATATCGCATTTAGGGAAAAGAAGCGAGGAGGAGGACAAGAGGATCTCTAAGTTCCTCTAAATTTAAAAAAAAAAAGTTCTATGGTATTCTTCCTAAATCTTTCTAACTAGGGCTGGCAGCTTCTATCAGTATTATGGCCTGCCTCCTGGATTCCAGGTTACAGGCTCAGGTATAATAATTCGTGGTTACTGCTGCTCTTGGGAAAGTCACCAATCATTACTGATGAGAGCACAGTACAACTTGATTATGTTGATAAACGTGTTTATTCATTTTTATCAGTGTTCAAAAGAGACAATCTCCTTTTAACAAAAGATTCATATAGATTAAAGCAAAAAATCATTAAAACAATTATATGAAGACAGAAACTAAGCAATACAAAAAAAGGAAAACTTGTTTCAGAAATCCTAGGCTGAGCAAATCAATACCCACACAGTACTGAGATTCCTGGCAACCAAAGAAAGGAATAGCAAATGCATGTAGTCAAGATATGGAATTTTTCCAGACATTATTTCAAAAATACCCTTGCATTGCAAAGAAGAAGAGTACCTGAGAAAGTGTGGTTATAGTCTGGAGAGTTAGATGAAGTGGAGGACAATAATCATGCTCTACCACAAACAATTCTGTTGGTCAAATAGGAGTGTGACTCAGGATGATACCTGGGTTTATCCCATGTATGAGCCCCACAGTGCCTGGTTTGGACAGAAAGAGCATTAGGCCACTCTGGAATACCTTCACCTTTACACTCTAGTAAAGACTTCCCTGTCAGTTTCTCCCGTGACATTAATACTGGTCCAGAAACAGTAGGAATACAGGTTGGGAGCCTTGTTAGAGTGGTTGGGATTGAGGAAGTCCAATTTTTCATCATTGAAACATTCAGAGGAGGAACTAAGGATCTAACCATTTCAATCTGTTTGCTGATCTACCCGGTGTGGTTTTTCAGAGTGCTCCCATTCTCCTCCCCCGCCTTTCTCTAAGCCTACTTTAATTCAGCCAATATTTAAAGATTCCAAGTGGTCACGCATAAGCTCTAGCCTTATTATTTTGAAGTAGCATTTTGTATGAAGTATACACTATGTGCAAAAAGTGTATGGCACTCCTTGACTTTACTGTTTCACACCTCATTTAGTAAGCCAGCTGGATTCCTACACACTGTCACCAGTCCTTCTTCAGAATCAGATCTCTGGGAGTCCGGACCTGTCATTCACATAAACTTTTTTATTGAGCCACTACAATATGCCATGCTTTATGCAAGACTCTTACCTTTTAGCCTCATTCATCCTGAAAACACTGAGTTCTTTCTGTGCCTAATGTAATGATGGCTTGTGGTCCCAAGAAGCATCTGTAATGTGTCAGAGCACCAAAGCACTGGATGTTGAATAAACTGACTAGTGTCTTTGCTACTCATTCACAAGCTGAAAGAATGTCTCCCTCATCTTTTTCTAAGGAACCGACTTAGATGACATAAAGAAGATCTCCATACAGCTGTCCCCTAAGATTGATGGCAAGGCCCAGACTTTTATACTGTACTCTGCTGGTTTATGGATGTTGTCAACACTGTACAAGACCAGAGAGAATTTCTGTTTTATCTAGGACATTAAGGGTTGCTTTGCTGTTCATATTATACCTGGGGAGCCCAAGTACAAGTTGTGCAAAATAAGAGTTCTTTGTGGGCACAAAAGAAATCCCACATTTGGTGACTCTTGATGTTCATATCATCCACTACCCTCATCCCTCATCAAGGTGAACTACATCATTCAGACTGACTTGAATATTGGCAAGATTAATCTCTAGACAGTGACGAGAGATGCTAAGAATCATGTGATGATCGCGAGAGAGACATCCTGACTCTTTTGATGTGGTTCAGGTGAAGAAAATCAATCGCAACAGCTTTACCACCCAGCCTTCCAATATTTTCATTTTTGCAAAGGGAGCAAGTTATGATTCCTCCTCCTTCAGTAGAAGATATTTCCTCACCTTTGGTGAAGAGAAAGACACCTTTGGCAGCCAAACAGAATGAGTGAAATGACCTCTAGTAACATATTTGGGGCAGTACTTACACACAGTTAAAGATAATATAGTGTGATTAAGTGTGTGTGGGGGGGGGGTTGCGTGTGTTTGGTGGAGGAGAACGATTCACTGAACCAGGTCTCACAGGAACAATGTGAGCAAAATCATATAGAGACCCTCGTCCCTACTTTCATTAATCAAACAAATGCCCAATGGAGTTCAATAACAAACTGAGATAAGAGATCTAAAGACATTACTGAAAAGCTTAACTTAGACTCAAGAAGCATGGGAGGCAAAGTGTGGAGGAGATATTCAGCAAAAGCTTCCCTCCTTTTTTACCTCAACTGAAGAAATAGTAGGAACTATTTAAGCCAAGGACACAGGAGCGAAGTTAGAAGAAACTGGGCAGGAGACAAAACCAGATCCAAGGTCATGGTAAGAGTGCTGTACACTCTCCTAATGGATAGTGATTACAGGGCTCTGAGGGAAGAGTGCTTTCACAGCCATCTCCCTGGCAGCAGTGGAGAGTGGTTTGTAAACATACCTGCAAGCACCCAGTGTGGTCATTCAGATGACTTAGTGCTATCTAGGATATGGTGAGTGTGGAAGAGATGACAAGGAAGTTTCCAGTTAGAGAAGCTGTATGAATAATAATGTTATTCACTGTGATAAGGAACTACAGAAAAGGGCTAACTTTGGGCAAAGGAAAAGAAGCAACCATTGTTCCATATTCTATGCTAGAGGCTGTAGGTACATTATTTTGCCTTTATACAAACCTACACAAAGTAGCCATCATTATCCCATTTTTCAGATCAAAAACCCAAGGCAATGTGATATGCTTAGTTTTTCTAATTTTGACTTTGTGGGTCAAATGTTTCCAGGCGGTCTAGTATCCAATTAGCCTCTCAAGAGCGCTTAGAAAGACTACCTTACCCTAGAAACCAAAGTCCAAAAATCACAGGATTCAGATAAAATAGGATTTGGATCATTGCCAGAGATTTTGAGTAGGCTTCTCCAGGACCATGGCAGGATAGCCATGTACAGCTGTGCAGGTTGCCTCCTCCACACACCCAGAGGGTGTCAGTCATCTCAAACTCCATGTGAGTGCTGCCTCCTCAATACATCATCCTTGACCCTCCCCAGTTTCTTTTTAAAGAAAACTCAAACTCCATTGAATCTCTCATAAACCCCAAGGTTCAAGAAGTATCAATGGCCAAGGCTAAACCATGTGTTTAAAACTCAGCTGTTCTTTCCTCTTTTGCAGCTTTCATTCAGACCTATGTAGTTCTCCCTCACCCTTTTCTCTCTGCTCAGCTAGCTCTCCAGGGAGGTGTGTAAAAAAGGAGTGATGCCTCCATCACAAGAATGTCCCAGGCTCCACACCAACCCCCAAACTAATGTTATTATCTGCACAAGTAAGCACTACATAGAAAAAAATAGGTTGTACCAAAGCTACCACCTTTTTAACCTAGTTAACATAAAATATTCTCCAAATCACTTGATTAAAGGGTATCCTTGCTCACAGGATCACAGTCCTCCAAGACCCACGGTACTGTCTGAATGACAGTAATTGCTATAATTGCTACCTTTGAGACAGAGCAAAGCTGAAAATGTCTAGCTCTTCTCCAAAGGCCCTGGGGCTGGGACAATCTGAGGCTCTTGGTCTGAATGCATGAGCAGTGAAAAATGGAGCTGACTCTGGGAATAAAGCAATACAGGGCTCACTTCTCATCAGTCACTAAGGGGTGGGCACCACATTCACAGAAGTGCTTTGGATTCTAGAGTTTCCCACTCAGGAATGTTCTAGCAAGAGGCACAGTCTCAATTGCACCTACCTTTGCTTAAATGGGGAAGGAACTGATCTTGTGGTCTGTAATCAGAATGAGCTCAGCTCCCCAAATGAAACCTCTCCTCCAATGTCTCCATCATCATTAGCCCTTACCACAGCAACTTTTAAAAGGCATGGAGCTTTCACTCTAAAGATGCATTTTATTGATAAACAGCACCTTAGATTTCCTATAAAGGAAATCAGGAAGAATATATTCCTCCAGTTTCCTGTCAAGATGATTACTCTGCAGACATGCTGCAGGGTTTTTCTTTTTTTTTTTTAACCTGTATCCTTTATCAACTCCAGTGTAGTTGTTCATTTAGATTTTTTAATGTGTTTCTTGTCCCTCTGCCACATATCACAGAGTATAAGTTGATGCTTAGGTCACTTGGAATTTTTCTTCCATAGAAGTCCATGGCTTGACCACCACAGAAATGAGCCCTTTGTCAGCAGCTGTCACTACTGAGTGGCAGATGTATTCCCCAGACTGTAGTGGTGACCCTATCCCCACCCTCTCTTTGAAAACAGCATTCCTGGAACATTGTTGTGCCCTGTAGCCTTCCAGTGGCAGCTGATAAACGGCATGTTTTTTTGAAGGTATACATGGGAAGGAGAGATTTAGGGGAAAGAGGGTTGGAGTTATGTTAGTGAATTTTTTTCAGTTTAAAGACTAGCAGGACCAGAATGGGATGAAAAATAGAATTGAATAAACTCAGTTTCAACAAATATAAGCGCCAAACTACCTGATTAAAATTCAAAACACCTCTTCCCCTTTAAAGATTTCTTCCCAACCCAAAGCCTCACCTAGAATGGGAGAACTTCTCTCCTTACTATGAGAGATGAAAAATAAATGCTCCTAATCAGAAATACAAGGTATAGAATCAATTTCTACAAAGTTTTGACTACTGAGGAGCTTACCTATGGCTAATAGCCATTTTCTTTCCATTTAGGAATATAAAAACCCTTTTGTCTATTGAATTAGCTAGCTTCAAGGATGATAAAGTTATGTTAAAACTTTAGAAGGTACACTGACTATTTCAAACCATTAAAAGATATATATTATGCCTGCAGAATATCAAAGCAAGAAGTCAAGTAGGTAGAGGAAAACCTGTCCATTAGGCTTTTTTTAGGCATCATACAGATAAATCTATATTAATGCCTGAGGAAAAACAGCTAAAATATAACACCTAAAGTCTACCTAATTCTGGTCTACTAAGTCTTAAGAACCTTATTTTTCTTCTCCTCAAAGTATTTTTCAAAGGACTAGTCTACATTTTTAAACTCTTGTAATTTTATTATGAGCAAACTACTCACAACTGAATGCCATAATTACTGACAGTTTTTTTCTTAAACAAAATTTACCTACCCTTCAAAGCAAAAGGTAGCCTTTTTTTAGCTAATATGTTACATATTAGATAAAAATTTTATTTGCCTAAAAATGTAATTTTTCAGGGGAAATGTGACACTAAAAGTGACCAAAATACCTTTGCTATGGCTGACTATAAAAGGCAAATTTTGATCTCTAATAAGAAAACTATTCCAAGAAAAATTAAATTAGCAGTAATTATTCTTCTGGCTAAAGCAGGAAACTAGGAACAATATTTCAAACAACCACTTCTTTTTCTTGTCTTTCTCTTTTAATGATGTAGAAGCAATTGCTCGGCTAATGAAGGGACTCGGTAAATAAACTTGCACATTACTTTAGACTGATTACTTTGAAAAAGAGAATTTTCCCATTCCAGCAATTGCTCTTCAGAAATGAGATAAACAGCTTGTTCAGATCCCACAATCTATTTGTTGTTAAATAAATATTACAGAAGTAGAATAGAATCCAGGTACAGCCTAAAACCTTCTTTTATCATTCCTTTTCATCATCCACAAAATAAAAGTTGCCAAAATGGACTTTCCTTTTTGACCATTTTTTACTCTTTTTAACAAAGTAGAGAAGAGAAAGCATACTTATAGTATCAGAAATACAAGTGAGGTTCTGCAATTAGTATTTTCCTTTGTATGCTCAAGTAAAACTATAAGGGGATCAGCAATAACCTCAAAAATGATCACAATTTTTCTCAATTCTGAAAGCTCCACAGCATCCAACAATCTGGGAGGTTTAGGGTAGGAAACAAAGTACTTGTATTAGCATTAATCAACTTTACTAGTCTTTTAAAAGATACTTACAGTTAAATCATGGTAAAACTCAAACTTCCATCTGCACTCCTTCTGTTGTTCCAGGGTAAATGAGTTACAACAATAACCCTCAAATATCCTGCCTTGTGATTAAGACGTCACCTTAATGCAGGCTTTATATTTTGGCTTCAGTGAAGGTTTAAAGGTTAAAGGCTTCATAAATTATGCATTTCCTCCTATGCCAGGCCCATAAAAGGTACTTTCACTGTTCATTAAAGATATTGCTTCTAAATGGGCAGAGGCTTTTTGTTTTTTAGTGCTGAAACAGAAACATTTCCATTAGGTTTATTATGCTAGGCTGGAGAGCCAATAGCAATTTGGAATTAGGAAACTGCTAGAATCTGTTGTTTCAGAATGCATAGCAACTGTCAACATATACATTGAAATTACACTTCATTTTTTGGACAGCAGTATAGTAAAAACATACCCAGCCACCGAGGTGGTCTCTTCCCAGATCAATGGTCAAGCAAACCCCACATGGACAGCAACAGTTGGGGCTTTCCCCTATGCCTGCCCCACGTTACAGATCTGAGTGGGAATCAGAAACATGGGAATCACAGTACAATATCCCCAACTCCTGAGCTGAAGCAAGCTCTATTTGAAGGAATCCTGGTAAGCCATGCATTCTCACACTTCCTTTATAGTTGGCACCTGACTTCCTCACTTCTGTTTTGCCACCATCTCCAGATAAATACGATTCTAAATGAGTCTTTTTTCCCTTTTACACTTACTGCATCTCAAGGAGCACCACACCCATTTATCCTCTAGGCATCAGAATCAAATTGCAGATTTGACTAAGACGGCTCCAACAGCAGGATAGAAAAAGCAAAGCTAGTTGCATAGGACCCAACTTCTGCCTGACCATGACCACCCCCAGCTCTGCACTCTGGCTGTGGGGAAGGTTTCTGGAGATGGACTGTTATCTGTAAGCACCAGAGTTCCAGTGATTCTTTCCTGGGGTTCACCGCACACCTTGACAACTAAGTGGCAAAGTTGTTTCTTCCTCCTCTGCTGCAATGTCCTTTTTTCTCCATCAGCTCGAGCACGCGCACTCACACGCACGCACACACGCACACAGCCTTGCTCTCTTAACTTACCAGCTTAGACTTGGCACGTTGCAAAAATTCTTCCATGTTGTTTGGAGAGGTTTGGACTAGTGGTACCCAGAAGAGTGAAGAGGAAGATTTGCGCTCAGGGAGAGGAGCGGGGTCTGGGGGAAGTGGCCGGCTGGGGCGCAAGGGCTTGCTGCTCCCTCCTGCCGCTCTGAGGCGGCTGTGACTGTGGCTGTGCCCTCCTCTGCTGCGTCCCAGGACTCCCTACCCGACCCCCACGCCCTGCCTCTGCTCAGGGAGCCCTATTTTGCCCTAATAAGGAAAGTGGGTGTGCCGCCCCGGGAGCCCCAGGACGCGCCCACCAAGCTTGCTGGCACGCGCCTGCCCTGCGGGGCCGGGGTTGGGAGCCCCAACGCGGGGGCGGGGGTGTTGGGGGGGTGGCAAGGGGCTCCTCAGCCAATCGCAGGGCCCCACTGCGGCCTCCTGACGTGGCGCTCCGAAAGATGCTGCAACCATGGACAGCGCCCAGAAGTGCGAGCCAAGTACAAGGGGCTGCTGCAGAATGATGCTCTGCCGCAGGCAGGCACCGCAGCTTTATCAGGGGATATGGGAAGAGGGAAAATGCAGAAAGAGTCCCCCCTCGCCCCCCCGCCCGGAGAGGCCCCCTCCTTGGCCAGCGCCTACCTGACTGGCTGGCAGTTACAGAGTGCTAGAGCGGTCAGTTAATGAGCTGGCTCTGCTGGCCTCGCCAGGAGATGCACTCATCTAGATTGGGGCGGGGTGAGGGTGGGGGTTGATACTACTAAGCTAAAAGCAACACGACCTTGATGGAAAATAATCATAAGAGCAAGCTGGAGGTGTGCTAGGTTACTTCTTTCTTCCTTATCCTCAAAACATACCCACCCAGCAATAGACAGCCGCAGTTCACACCAACTGGTTGCCCTTATTTTGACCATGGGACTAATCAATAGATACACATTTCTGCAACCCCACCCACTCTCTGATATGTATGCTCAGAGAAAGCTAAGGCAGTAGACCCTCCCTACTTAATAAAGATCTGTGTTCCTAAAGATTCTCCAATACTTTATATGCACATTAAAGTATAAAAAGTGCTGCAATAAGCATGTAAATTTACACTAAGAACTGTATTTTAAGCCATGGAGTTCTGTTGTGTGTACTCTCCAGACTAATCAGGTCCCCAGATCCACTGCCTCAGATTTTCT
This sequence comes from Scalopus aquaticus, assembly GCA_004024925.1. Lineage (NCBI taxonomy): Eukaryota > Metazoa > Chordata > Mammalia > Eulipotyphla > Talpidae > Scalopus > Scalopus aquaticus. The sequence continues at coordinate 81,459 of PVIJ01005481.1, forward strand.
CTCACATCACATGGAGACTGGCCTCTCCCCAGTCCTTATTGTCTGGCTAACTCAAGCTTCAGTTGTCAGCTTAAAGAAGTGGTGTCAACCCTGACTACACTTTAAGATCTCATTATAATTATCCAAGACTTTAAAAATGCCAGTGCCCAGGATCTATCCCAAACCAACTGAATCAGCATCTCTGAGCGTGAGGCCACAGCATCTGTCTAATGCAAAAGTGATTCTAATATGCAGCCTAAGCATGATCATCTGGTTCCCAAACTTTAGCATATATCTGCATCTATATCTGCATCATGTAGAGATGCATTAAAACAAAGATTTCAGTGCCTCATCCCCAGAAATTCAGGATTGATAGTTCTGGTTTAACAGACTTAAGAATTTCCACTTTTCAAGTCTCCCAGAGTTTACTGATGCTGCTTAAGTCGTTTTCCTCCAGTTAGTCTGCCCTGAACTACTCTCCCTTTCCATGCCCAGTCTGAGACACTTCACCCTTCCATGTTTTCTCACAGCAAACTATATTTGCTATTCTACTGTAAACTGCCTAATAATTTGTCTGTGTTCTCCACTGTGTGAGCACCATGAGAACAGACACCTTGCTTGTCTCATACATTGACATATCCCTAACACACAGCTCATGCCACATATATCTCAATTAAAATATTTTAACAATCAAATGTAAATATAGAAGGCTTTTTGCCCTCTGTGTGATTACCCAATTATTTTTTATAAATCCAATGAAAAGAAATCAGCAGAGTAACATATCTGATGAAAGGAAAGTGATAGCAATATTAAGCTTCAGTTTGTATTCAAGAGATGAGCTATGTGGAAGTTGCAGAGTCTGTCTCTTTGCTGACTTAAGTAATTCAAAATCATCCAGGTAAAACAAGTGTTTTGCCAGCCTTTAAATCTGTGAAGTTGATCACAATTCAAGTAACATACTGAGAAAAATTCCTAAGAACAGCATGCCTGACTCTATTGGAGAACTTAGTTATAGTCACATAGTACTTTTTATTCTTCTGACTTTTTAATAATCTTCACTTTTAGGATTGTTGTGATATTAAATGCAGTAATACTTGCAAAGTCTCTGATTCTTAGTTCAGAGTTTGTCATTACACAGGACTTGTTAATGAGAGGAGAAAACAATGAATTAGCTTGAAGTGGAAATAAGAATCTCCAAGGAGGGGCCTCCTGGTGGTGCAGAGCTTAAGCTGAGCTGTGGAGCTGTTGGCAGCAGAGATGCGAATTCAACACCTGGCCAGGGAGATTCCCACATGGCACAGCAGACCTCTCCTGCCTCACCCGCTGCTCCCCTCAGCTGTGTATTTCCGTCCATCTGCCTGTTCTGCTCCCCACTCTGTCTCTGGTGAACCCTCTCACCACCCCACGCCTCTGGCCTGTACCCCAGCTTGCATGCATAAATAAATAAATCTTTAAAAAAAAACTTAAAAAAAATCTTATTTAAAAAAGAAAAAAACTATCTCCAAGGAGAGACCCCCCAAAAGGGGAGAAACTCCAGGTCAATTGTGACTTGATCAGGAATCATTAAAAATATGTGGTTGTTGTATTATGTTATAGATCTATAAATAATACATTGTGGAGAAATTAATATATGATGTAATTAATATAATTAGTATGGCTAATATATAATAAATATAAGAAGACATATTATATCATCTTTATCTATTTAGTACAAAGCAACATCTCCTAAAAATTGCACTCTTTTGGCAACCTGGGCTTCACCCAATAATCAGTCTGTTTCAGAGAAAGGCACTGCAGGTAGTCCAACCAGTGATATTTCTCTATAGTAACACATCTGCCTGCATTCCTCATTACTCATGAAATGTAAGCTCTGTACAGTAAGGTCTGTGTGTTTTGCACTCCCGAATTATCACTACTACCCCTGTAGGGTGCTGATTCTTTCCTTTACAGACTGTCCTAATAACACTGCAACTCTGCATTCACCTCCAGGACCTCTAAGCACTGCAACAAGGGCATCCAGTTTTCCTTATCAGCTCCCCTGGAGCTCACATCAGCATATCAGAAAACTAAGATGTGAGACCTGACTGTGTGCTTTTGGGCAAGTTCAATGACTTCTCTTATCACCAATATCCTCATCTCTGAAATAGGGAAAATAACACCTGTTTCAGCTACTTTACAGGATTGTCACAAAAAATCAAATGAAAATATGCATATATATATATATATATATACACACACAGATAAGAAAATGTTAACAATGGAAAGGAGAATAATAAAGGAAATCTTTTTGTTTTGTGAAGAACTACCTGACAAATGCCACCCTTTTAAAAAGAAAATGTAGATGGAATGACAGCTGCTGACTCACCATTTGGGCACCTTTATTCCAGGTTAGTTTCCTTACTGACCAACCACTCTCTGACAGGACTGATCTTGGTGCAGATGCATTAGGTTTGCTGTCTTTAAATTATTTCCTTAGCTTTCAAGAAACTAAGCCTCCCACTTAGACTAGATTTAAAAACATTTCAAACTAGCTTCAAGAACAAGAGACTGAAGGACTAATATGAACAATTAGTTAGCAACATGTGAATAAGGGCCTCTCATTTAGCTTAAAAACCACTGCTAATTGCCTGCTTTCCATCCTGTGCATGATCAAATGCTACTCATTTGGGTAAATAATGTCAAAAGTAACTTATTTTCTTTCTTATATTTTAGCAAAGCTATTTCTAAAATGGGCTTTACAGATTTTTTTTTAAAAAAGGAGTCCATTTAACCATAATCTCTGGGTTTCTGTTAAGAAATAACAGGGGTTACTGGAATTGTCAGTGGCATAGTAGCAAGTGGCAAGGCCTAGGTCACTTGGGAGAACATTCTGAGAGTCAAATAGGCAGGATTGAACAGGGCATATACCACTTGCGTCATTTCTGGGAACCACAGACATATTGTAGAACAATGAATTTGATTTGAAAGGACAGCAGAAGAGAAGGGAAGTACTCTGGCTCTGTGAGTCATCAAGATAATGAGGCAGTGGCCTCATATAAAGGTCTGTGGCTGATGAGAGACGAGGGGAGATAGTCACCATGTCTCTGCTTTCTTACAAATTACACTATTCAGGGCAAGTGTTTCTTGTTTTACACACTCTCCCCCTGCACCACTATATTTCTTGTCCATTAAAAGAATAATGTATGTTTCAGAGTTACAGTATAAATTTTAACTTACAGCCCCATCATGCATTTCCACAGGAAAGTATTTGGCCAGGAAAGTGAAGTGTTAGGAATTTCCACTTCTAGAGAGTCTACCTGTGCCATCTCTCATTCTTGCAACAAACCCACAACAGAGAATACAATGTTTTGAAGATAACAAAACCAAGGCCCCAGGATGTTAACTGACATGTCTAAAACTTGAAATCCAGAGAGTAGATTAAAAATTCCAAACCTGGGCCTCCCTGGTGGCACAAGGGGTAGAATCTCAGCACTATGAAGCTATCCAGAGCCACTGCAGCTCAAGTTCAATCCCAGCCAGGGAGATTCCCACAAGGTGCAGCAGACCTCTCCTGTCTCACCGGCTGCTCCCCTCAGCAGTGTATTTCAGTCAGTCTTCCTGTTCTGCTCCCCACTCTGTCTCTGGTGAATCCTCTCACTGCTCCCCCACCCCCCCACTCTTGTGGCCTAAACCGGGCTTGTATGCATAAATAAATAAATCTTTTTTTAAAAATTCCAAACGCTTTTCACTAAAAAGGCCAAAACTTACTGAGCAATTACTTTACATGAAACAGCATTTTAAAACTTACATTAACAGCATTTAGTCCCCATAATAAATGTATAAAGTAGGTTGTTATTATTATCACATTTTGAAGATGTATAAAATTGAAGTACAGATGATGCAATTTGCCTCAAATTACCTAAGTAGTCAATGGCAAATTTCAACTCAGGTGACAAAGTTTAAAGCCCAGATATTGCCTTTTCATCACACTTAAGAATGAGCTGGTCACATCCTCACCTACTCAATACTTCTTGGTCACATAAATATCAGACTTGTTATTTGCAAATGCACCAGACAATTCATAAGAAAGACATTCTGATGAATGTCCCAGAAGCTTGGGTATCTTAAGTCATTAAAAATTTCTGCCATATATTATGTTCAGTTTAATAGTTGCTTCTTTAGCATCATGTACTCCTTCCCAGTTTCCATCTTCAATCCCTCCACTCACCTCTGATAAAGTGGAAGACATCATGCTAATGGTGACAATCTTGAGTTTTCCTCCTTTGGGTAGTGGTTTCAGCATTGCCAGACCTTTGTTTCCTAGGAAAATGACATGCTTGAGTGGATATTCCAACAGTAAAATTCTGTGGCTACAAAATCAAATCATACAAATTATATTTAACACTGTTTGTCATACAAACTCAGAAAACTCAGGACTTATTTATAACATTAAAATGTTAATATGCAAATAAATTAAATAAATAATAAGACAAACAAATAAAATAATGTATTTTAAAGAACATCAATTTATATCTTAGTAATTAAGAGACGTAAACCACTAGGTTTAGAAAGAGGAAAAATTAACTAGCAGGTTTTGTTAAAGTCATCTGGTTTCTTGTTTGAAATGCTAATGTTTCAGAGGAATTATCTATTCATGACAGGAAGTCTAAAAATGCCTCAAATTTCAGGTTAAAGAATACTGCTGGTTGTTTAGCAAAGAGCATTGATCTCTTTTCTTATGGAGCAGTGATCGTTCACTCAGGGAAAAAAAGGAATTCAATATTCAATGTGTTTCCAGAAATGTTTAGAATGTAGTAAAACAGAAACGGATATTTTTAAAAGTCCAGCAAACCATCGATTTAAATGAGGATTAAAAATATTTGTTCATTTCCCCACTCCAATTTTCAGTATCATAAAACCACTAGAGTTCTAGAAGGAAAGGAAAAAAGAAAATCCAATTCCATTAACACAGAGCCCTGAGCCAGCTACAGCATTTGTCTTCTCAGCTGTATTTTCTTTTGCCTGGGCATCACAGTGAAGGACTTGCTTCCCATCAAACATCTCTATCAAGGTCTCCTTGACCCATTGCTTGGGCTATATCACTTGGAATTAAGTACCCTTGGAAAATGCTACCTTCCAAGTTCTCCCTCTCTGGTCAAGATTTCATGCAATATTCCACTAAACCTAACTGAAAATTTTAACTTAGGAAAAGAGACTGCTTCTTCTGATTCTGGGTTCCTTCTCCCATTCCCCCAAGCCTCCAACACCTTGCTTTCTGTGAATGAAGGAAAAAACACTATCATAAAGACAATTTTAGAATATGGAATCAGTAGTTAAGGAAAGTCTGCTCTACTATCACTCCACAAATGCAATAAGAATCTAATCACTCATTTGCTCATTTAACAATAGGTTGACATAGGGCCATTTCCCCCTAATAGTGTATTGTAGTTAGTTGAAAAACCTTGTTGATGTAAAAACCACAAGAGGAAAGGTATTTTTTGGTAAAATGACATGAAACGCATCAAAACCATTCTGTACAGTTGGCAGCATTGGGGTATAGCAAATGTGTGATGTTGGAGGCTAGGTCAACCACCAAACGCCAATTTAAGATTGTTAGTCTTCACCCTTCTCCCTCCTTAACAACTGTATGTCTCCAGAGGACAAGACTTTGGTCTTCAGCGTATTCCCCCCACACACTGTATCCATCACAATGTCCTTTCCAAAGAAAGTCCTAAAATAAGTATAATAATAACACTGGTCAACAAATTTTTACAAAAGTAATGTTACTGAAATAAAGTTAGCCATTTCCTATCAATTTGTATGTGCTCAACACGAATATGATAGTCAAATTCTAATTTCGGCTCTACGTTTTTTATATTCCGCAATAAATTGATGTTTACATCGCAAAATGCATGCCGATAGTAATAGGCCTATGGTTAATACCTGTAAAAAATCAAGTCATAGACTACTTCTTAGATTTCTTCGTTTGTCTATTGTATAGCTGTTCAGGAATAGAAAAGATGGAAGACTGTATCCATTGTGCAAAAGCACAGCCTTAAGACTCAGTTTCAAAGAATCTAGAAATAGTCTCCATTCTTGTGGGTCATGAGAGATTTCTAAGGCATTCATGAGGCCCTTAATTTCGGAACAGAATACCAGAGTACTTTCCTTTCTGAAGAAAGGCTCCAATTGCTGGTAGCGCTTTCAATAGAAAGTCACTGTGACATCTTCTTCTAGAAGATTCCATTGTTGGAGTCTTGATCCTAGCAATTCTGCCTTGTTCTTGGGTAAGTCCAAATCATGAACCAGGTCATTTAGTTCTTCCTGTGTTAGTGTGTGTGGGGTTGATGATGCACCACAGTGAAAATCTGGATCACTGCATGCTGATGGAACAGGAGAAGAACAAGTCGGCTCACCCTTGTCCTCATCAGATGAATCAAGAGAATATTCTGCTGGAGGTTCTGGAATAGGAAGTCCCTCACCATGTGGAACTGGTCTCAATGGAGACAGAATGTTTGGGCAGACTATTCTCAACTTCTTTTGCTTCGTTATTCTGCTGGAAAGAGGAGGAACCAAACAGAAGGAACGGTCTTTTACGTGGTTGCTTGGCTCTCTCCACACCATGGGGACTGCAAATGGCATTGATAGTCTTTTGACATTGAGCCACTGTGAAAGCTGTGTTGTACATGCAGCACAGCATCTATGCGGGGCCCAAGGCTTGTCTCGGTCACCAACCTTGCATCTGAAGTAAAGATGATAAGCCTTCTTCACTTGAGAAGTGATACTTTTCTTCTGGTTGGCAAATGTCACTTCCCCACAAATAGAGCAGAAATTGTCCCCGCTATTAACTCACTTTCGAGGCATGACTGTTCTGTATTGTGTCTAAATGGATAAAATAATAACAATTCCATGGAACAGTAGCTTAAAGTGTCTCGCACAAAGTCTGAAATATTTTCAATGGTAAGCCTTTCCGACAGGGCTTTCTATAGTGCACTGCTGACGTCAGCTTACATCAGCAGCCACCTGGCAGTAGTATTGCATTGCATCAGAAAACGATGCAATCAACTCTGGATAATGTGTGCATGATGGTATTATGCAATACGATGCAATATTTTTACATCATTCTAGGCTGATTTAAGATGTTGCAGTCCTACTGAATAAATTTACACCATTAAACACATAAAGTGAACTATATGAAATATCTTCAAAATGAGAGCTAATGAAAAATTTTCAGGGCTAGATTCATGTTCAGCACACCAAGATACTACATATTATGGGCCTTTTTAAGTCAGTAACTATCTCTGTTGACCAGTGTAATTGTTGCCCAATTCCCTCCTAGCTGAATCCTTAAAGAAGAGAAGCTCATTAACTAGGTAGAAATAGGGGGAAATGCAGGTACTTCTGAAGCTTTGTTAAATTACATAAAGAGATTAAAATGATGGTTTTCAATTGTATTCAAAAACAGTATCTTCCAGGACTCTCACTCAGGTTAGCATAAACCTAATAACATGCAGGGTAGAGAAACACAGAATCACTAAGATCAGAATTACCACTGGGACACAGAGATAAACAGGAAGACAAAGATATTTTAAAATAATCTCAAATATACATCTGTTAATTGCCATTTCAATTCCTCAAATATTTGTGTATGCAAATATGCCCATTCAACACTGAATAATTAAAATTGAGGCAGATAGTTGAACTTTGCATGCAGCAGACGTGCCTGGAGCAGAGAAAGCTGACTGTAGGAGAATGAAACCGGACTAACCCTGGATTCTTTCTCTTTATGGTAAAGGAGACTAATAGTGACCCAGAGACCCTGGGAACTCTGAAAAGGGACAATTCTAATGAGAAGCACACTTAAAAGAAGGGGGTAAGAATCAAGGATTTGCTTGGTCTTCAGACATATTCATGGCAAATCCCTGTACAACAAAACTGGTTTTTAAAGCTCAATTATGTTTCAGGCAATATTTTAGGTATTAGAAATATACAGGAATGTGAACTCATAGGAACTTCAGGTGAAAGGAAATAGGCAATAAGCGATTAAATAAATAATCAATTCAAAATGTCAGAGTAGTGGATGGTATTTTTAAAAATGGAAATGATATGATAATGATTGGGAGAGGTCAGATCTACTTAGGGTTGTCTTTCATTTTTTGTTTTCAGATCTACTTCAGATTAAGAGGCCAGTGAGTCTGAGACATAAATGGTAAGAAGAAACCAGCCATGGAAAGATGGAGGGGAAGGCACTGTAAGCAGTTGGGATACAAGGGCAAATGCACTAGTAGATGTTAGGTCAGCATGGCAAAAACATCCAGCACAAGAGGAAAAGCAGCAGGTGTACCAGGATAGAGAGGACAGCCAGATTACTAGTGCCCACAAGGTCCAGATTTTATTACAGATAAAGTAAGGGTGTGAAACCATCAGAGAAGTAACCTGGACTCACTTTCTTTATTTAATAAAGACTACTCAGAATACTACGAGGAGAGCAACCCTGCTGTTCAGTAGAGGAAGAATCACAGACCTCTTAGTCTTTTCTGTCATCTAGGCAAAAGATGGTGATGGCATGGACCAAGAGAAGTAGCAAAAGAAATGGAGGAAAGGAAGATAACAATCAGACATATTTTGGAGGCAAAGCCAACATGAGGGTAAAATAAATTGAAAATCCATTAATTGACTGAATAGTTTTAATGCTATATGCATTTGTATCAAGGCATTTATATTGCTAAAATCCATTGTACTAAGGGGACATATTCCAGTCATGACTACTGCTAATTGCTAATTACTACTAATAATTGCTAATTTTATAAAATGGGAACTATAGTAAGAGGTCAAAAGACCAAATCAAAATGATCCAAAGTAGCAAACATTGGAAATTTATCTCCTATTTGAATATTCTTCCTTCAAAAACAAAGACTTAGCCATAAGACCAACAATGATAAGATATATAAAAGAAAACACTGGTGATAAGTCTCATAATATCAGGGTTTTGCGAGTCAACCCTTATGGCAAAGGAAATAAAAGCAAAAATAAACAACTGAAATTACTTCAAATTTAAAAGATTTTATACAGCAAGGAAAACAAAGTAGACAAAAAAAGAGATCATATAAGGTGAGAGCAAATATTCACACATTACACAACTGACAAGGGGTTAATATCTAAGATATATGAAAAAGTTAGTCGATTTAACAAAGAAAACCAAACAATCCAATTAATAAATGGGCAGCATTTGAACAGACAGCTCAACAAAGAGGATATAAGAGGTCAATAAGAAAACCACAATTCAGTATCATCTCACATATGTGAGAATGACTTATGTTAAAAATATCCCCAACAAAAAGTAACGGAGATGGTACAAAGAAAGAGGAACACTGTTACATTGTTGGTGGGTGTAAATTGGCACAATCATGTTGGAAAGCAATCTGGATTTTCATTAAAAAACTATAAAAATGGGCCTCCCTGGTGGCACAATGGGTTAAGTGTCAGCACCATGAAGCTATGGGCAGCCACTGCAGCATGAGTTTGATCCCCAGCCAGGGAGCTTCCCACATGGCACAAAAGACCTGCTGCTTTATCCACTGTTCCCCTCAGCAGTGTACTTCAGTAGATCCTCCTGTTCTACTCCCTACTCTGTCTCTGGTGAATCCTCTCACCACCCCACACCTCTGGCCTACACTCCAGTTCTTTAAATAAATAAATCTTTAAAAAAAACTATAAAAATGGAAATACCAGATGACCCACTCTTGGGCATCTCTCTAAAGAATGTGAAACCATACATTTAAAAAACTATTTGTTCCACAATGTTTACTGCAGCATTATTACAATAGCAATAACATAAAAACAACCTAAGTGGCCACTGATAGAGGACTGGATTAAGAAAATGTGTTATATTCACCTTATAAAAGAAAGAGGAAATGCTGCCATTTACAGTAAAATGGAAGTTTGAGGTAATTGTGTGTAGTAAAACAAGTCAGTATGACTCAGACAAATACTAAACAATTATATAGCATTCAAGAAAGCAAAAGGCTTATTTATAAAAACTGGTAGACACTAATAAATAGAGATTCTAAGGTTAAGAGGGAAGGAAAGGGGAGGGGTCAAAGGAATATAACGGATAGTGGAAGGAAATAAAATAAAATGGCAGGAATTTTAGATTAGGAATGCGAGAGGATGGGGGTAAAGAGAAGGGCCAGTATGTAGATAACTTTAGGAGAATTTGCAGAATTTTAAGGGATAGAAAGTGGGAATTGTAGGTAACTGTCATTTGTAATGTGTGAAATAATGGAAAGAGAGATGAGAGAGGCAATTTTAAGAAAGTATGTTGTGTGCATGTACAGACTTCCTCTTTGATGCATCTTCATGAGATTTCAGTAAAGATGTAAATCCCTTTCAATGCTTGTGGGATACCTGGCTGGTCACCACTGAAATTGAAAACTGTGAAGTAACTCAGACTTTTGCAGGTTGCATTAGTCTCTTAGAGAATTTTCTGTATCACACAGAAAGCAGTAAATGAACCTGTACTGAAACCCAGACCTGTCTTACCTCTAAGTCCATATCTCTTTCAAATAAACAACCTTCTAAATAAACAAGCAAACAGAATATCCTTATACTTTGCTCTGGCTCACAGTTTTAGAAGTGTTCAATTGCTATATCTCTACCAGTTACTTCCGTGGTTGTGGACTACAAATTTAATTCTTTAAGCTCAGCAAGGGGGAAAACATAACAGAAATAATGGTAAAAGGAAGTTAATTATTCTAATGTGCTCCATTCATATTCATCTTATGATTGCTTATTATGTCTGAACCATTTGTTCAGACAGAGAAAACCACCTGAATATACTTTATAGAGGTTTTTAGGATTTTTCTTTAAAAAAAAAAGATTTATTTATGCATACAGAACTGGGGTGTAGGACAGAGGTGTGGGGCAGTGAGAGGATTCACCCGAGAAAGAGTGGGGAGCAGAACAGGTGGATAAACTGAAATACACTGCTGAGGGGAGCAGCAGGGAAGACAGGAGAGATCTGCTGCTCCATGTGGGTCAGCTCCCCGGCCGGGGATCAAACTCATGCTGCAGTGGCTGCCAATAGCTTCATAATGTTGAGACTTAACTAATCCCTTGTGCCACAAAGGAGGCCCTTAGGATTTTTCTCAGGTTGTTTTGACTTAATTGTAGCTTTAGTAACCGAACTTGATAATGCAACGCCACTGAATGTCCAGTCTAATGTTGGACACAAACAGGGACAGAAGATCCTAGACTTAATCAAGGAGTTGAGAAGGAGATAGCCTATCATGTCGCTGGAACATAGTAAATGCTCAGTAAATGTTTGCTAAATAGATGAATGTGAAAAAAAAATAGACAAATAAGGAGCCAGAAAAGCAGCATGATGGTTCAGTTCTAGTTATATTCCCAGGTTCTCTGTTGGGAACAACGGCATGAGGGCCAAGGAAGTTAGTTGGCAGGGAGAGTTCAAAGGAAAACTTTTCTTCATGCATTATCAGTCCTCCTTTCAGAATGCCCATCAAGTAAGATGGAAATTATTTATTTTCCCATTCCCAGTCTTCCCCCAGTTCCAACCTAGTATCTTGATGCTAACTTTCAAAATCTTTCTTGTTACCCATTACTTTCAGTCACAACTTACTTATCCTGTGTTCCTTTTTTGTCAGAGCTTCCCTAGATACAGTCAGTTGATTTGTGCCCACCCCACCACCAAAAAATAAAATAAAATAAATGTCCATGTTCTAAACCCTGGTACCTATGAATGTGGCCTTATTTGAGAAAAGGCTCTAGGCAGATGCAATTAAGTTAAGGATCTTGAGATGAAATCATCCTGGATTTAGGGTGGGCCAGGTGTCCTTATAAGAAACTGACAGATTTGAGGCACAGAAATATAGAAGGTGATTAGAAGACAGAGATAGAGATTGGAGTGATGCATATATAAGTCAAGGAATGCCAAGAACTTCTTATAGCCACCAGAAGCTAGGAGAGAGTCAGAAGACAGATTCTCCCTTAGAACCTCCAGAAGGAACCAGCCCTATAGACACTTTGGTTTTGTTCTTTTGACCTCCAGAGGTATGAAAGAATAAATTTCTGTTGTTTTATACCACCATGTTTGTGGCAAATTTTTACAGCAGCCCTGGAAATCTAATATACTTGGCAATTGCACTGTCCATCTCAATTTATATTGCAGTCTTCTTAACCAGAGGATGCTGGAGATAAAAGCCTAGAAAACAGTTTTTTCCATCTCAAGTAGCATTATCAAACGCATTGATGAAAAAGATATTTTGGGGTGGGTGGTGATTTCAGTTACACCCTCCAACATACGCTGGGTGGCCAAGAGCCACTGACACTTATGAAAAAAGATATCAGTGACTATACAATTTGAAATGCTCCATAAGTCATCATCATGAAGAATACCTTGGATCCAGAATTTGATCTGACTTCATATTCATATTACTTAATAAAAGATAAACATTTTCCAAAAGATTTTAAGATAATTAGAATTTTCCCAATGACTTTGCAGTAGCATTTGATGTCGGTGTGTAAGTGAATTACAGTCCTTACACTCATGGGGCACAAGCATTCCCCCAGGGCATAATCTCATAAACAACCTTTTATATCACTGCTGCACTCTTCCAGTGAAAACTAAATTATAGTACACATAAAATATGACAGCTTATCTTTGTGTTCTCATGTACCGTTCTGTGGAAGCTAGATCAACTGCCTGTCAGTGGAGTTTAGTTTCTATTGATGAAATAACTTTGATTCCAATACCTATGCAGGTTTCACAGAATCATTGAACTTTAGGACCCACAAATGGAATCCAACTCTATGTTCCCATTCTACAGATGAGAAAACTGAGACTTGTCTAAGAACATGCCGGCAGCTAGAGCTAAACTGACTGCTCCTATTCTTTGAACAGGTAGAAAACTATTATTCTTCCATATGTCAATTTCTTGAGTTGATCCTTGTAGGAAAGACCTAAAAGGAGTAGTGAGGGAAAAAGAATTCCCAGTCTAGTTGGCTAGAGGAGCAGATAAACCCTGTGGATAGAAATGTGATAGAGGAAGCCATCAGATGTCCTGCACAACCCAGTGGCAAAATAGGACCTAGAATTCTAGAGCCTTGACCATCAAATTAGTACTATTTCCTTGTAACAGGCTTCTCCCTCTTCATTTACAGTTCATAGAATTACTAAATCACTGAATCACTAAATCACTGAAATTTTATTCCACTGCAACAGAAGTGACAAAATCAAATTAATAGAATAGTTTACAAACTACTAGGACGGGGGGTAGAGGTCAAGAGAGCAAAGAATCCTATCTGTGGAGTTAAATGGAGGTCTAGGGTGGCCACAGAAAATTAATGGAGGTATTCTGTATATTCTAATCCAAACTTCCTTTCCTCTCCATGACTCACCAAGTTTAATGTTCCTCACAGATCAACAATGTATGCCAAAGCAATTATTTAAAAGGTTTTTAAAAATAACAACTTCCCAAAACTGTGGATACCCTTTGTAGTTTTATACCCAAGCTTCTGCAAAATTTGATTGTCCTTAATGGACCATACTGATCTGGTTGAGTACAAAATATATCCCAATATGCTCAAAATTGTTGTGAATCTGTAAACAATGTATAAAAATGAAAAGCCAGAAATAACAAATATTATGAATTATCAATATTAGAATATAAATTATAATTGTAACTATTACTGTTTTAAGCACTGGTGTGGATTTCCATGTGAAAATAATAGTCTTCATAAGCTACTTGAACTGTAGTATCCTGGTAAATGTTCACATCTGTAATACAATAGAGCCCACTTTGAAGGACTGTTGTGAAGATCTGATGAGATGATATATTCATGTATATATATAAAGTTCCTAGCACACAGCATATATTCAATAAACATTGGTGCTTTCCCTCATTAATTTGGAAAAGGGTAATGTAGCCGTCTGAATAATGGTTCCCCAAACATGTCCACATCAGCAAACACTGTGAATAGGTTATCTCTTATATCTTAGGTTTGGATCATGTGCTTAACCCCAATTATAAACACTGTACAAGCTTTGGAACATAGAAGTAAGGCAGACAATTTTCTTGCTGCTTTTGGCTGGATTTCGCTGGAAAATGAGGTTGTGGAAATAAAATTCTGCAGCAGAATCTAGCCAGCAACACTCAACTTCCAACTTCATGGGAGTAGGAGGCAGCGTAGAAGAAGCAGCAGCAGCCTATTAGAAGTGGTAACTGCTCCCCAAACTAGTAAGAATGGTGGTGTCCTGGGAGACATCCAAAGGCCTTTTCCAAACCCTGCCCCACCAGTATTTCCATTGATTTCACAAACAGCTAATTCTCTGTATTAAATCTTTGCTTAAAATAGGGTTGATTTTCTTTGCTACAATGGAATCATGGTTGATAAGCTATTACTACCATCCTATAGGAAATAGATCTTAGCCGGGAACGTTGCAAGTTCAAAGACACTCAATGAGAGCTCTAAGAATTCTCTATTTTCTCACAACCAGCCAACTTTTCCTCCTATTGTTATAGTATGCCCTTTATTCAATTTTCTTTAACCAGACTGTCTTAATTATGAATTTTCCTCATAAAGTGAATAAATATGTAATTAGAATTTTGGTGGGTCCAGGAAGTAAAGATTACTTTAAAAAATGTAAAGACATTGTATAAGATAATGTCCCTAGCCTTATGAAAACACTTTTTCAATTACCTATACTAGAGAAGAAAAATGTGATTAATATTACTGTTCTCATAAAGAGAGATGAATTTTCAGAAGAATTTGAGTTTCCAGCAATTTGTATTAATTTAGCGGTTTGATTATGAAAAGTAATCCTTTTTTACAATTCTTCAAGCATGTGAATGTTTCTGAAAATTCATGTCAACCACAATTGTCAGCAGTCTCTACAGATTTCCCAGAAATCATTTTCCATATCAAATATACATACACACATTTGATCCCTATATATCATACTAAAAAAAAATGACATAACTCCCAAGGAGTTATAAGAATAGTAAGTTCTGGGGAAATCATGGTTACTTGAATTAACAAATTTCTTATAGGTCCCAGGCTGCACAAAACAAGCAGCAGGCTGGATTTGACCAGCAGGCCACAGTTTGCCAACCCCTGCTACAAACCCAGTCATGCCCACTCCAACTTATCCTAACAGTCTCACCATGCTGAAGATTTGGTGACATAGCCATGATGGAGATGTTGTCTCTCAAAGTCCAATTTTTCCTGGGAGAAGAGGAATGATTTTTTCCTTTATCTCTATAATTTCCTTAATTATCTAGCCGCCAGCCATTCTACTCCAGCCCCATCTCTTTTTCCTTCTACCCCGAAACTGGCTTCTGTACAGCACATAACCTACCTCTAGTCACATCCAATTACTTGCCCTTTCCTAAATAAGTCAGGTTACTAAATTTTCACTGTCTTGTTTATGTTCTTCCCTTGAACTAGAACAGCCTCCTCTTCACCTCTATTTTATAAATTTGTGTTCGCTTTTCAAAACTCAGTTCAATGTCATTTTTTGTTTTCCCAGAAAAAGAAGGTGAGGGCAATAATAGGCACCCTGTCAACAGGCACAAAACTGAGCAAATAAATGCACAGTACCAGGTGGGGCATCACAGCTGGTTGAAAGGGTGGCCTAGAGCGTGAGGACATAATACGAGGTCCTCTACACTCAAAGATGGTAACAGAAATGGAGGGTGAAGAGAGGGTACTGAAGACAAATAGCTTACTTCTCAATATCATCAGAATCTGGGGGAATGGCAGTAGTTCATTTCAATAGCAGAATCGTTCCCAGATGCTGAAACTGCCAGCATGTGCTACTACAGGCTACACCAAAGCTAGGACTCACCTTCTCTTTGGCAAATGCTTAACAGTGTCACCACTGGGATTTCACGGGAGTGCTCTAGAGCTTATCTTTACAATTTTAAATAAAAATCTTTTTCTTTTCTTAAGAAAGCTAAAATAAGCTTTGTGTCTATAAAGAATATGTTCCTAATCAACAACTCAAGAAGGTGAAAAAATGTAAAGATTAATTCTGAGGAAGGAGGGTGGAAGGGAAAATTGAAAAGAAATGAAAAGTATCATCTTTTCAAATTTTGGAAGAATAAAATAATGGCAATGTCCTGTGATCACAAAAAGAGTAGTAAGTTATACCTCTGTGATAGCCACATGGGTAAACATTTTTTAATTTTATTTATTTTCAATTGAGGTCATATTTGGATACACCCATCAGGTGTTATCACCATAGTACATCCACCACCAACTCATCCTTAGCCCACTACCATATTCCATTGTGCTTCCCTTGTTGTCCTTAGCCCTCCTCCCAGCCTTCAGTTCTATAGTTAGCTATCAAGGGTTAATTTTTCAGCTTGTCTTTATCTGATTCTTAGTTTAGTTACTGTATATTCCACATATTAGCAATACCATACAGTATCTATCTTTTTCAGACACGACTAGTCTTTTTCTTTTACTGTATTTTTAAAATTTAATTAATATACTTTACATTACTGTGTATCCCCTTAGGTTACCCACCACCAATTCACTCATGAACCATCACCATAGTCCCTTGTGTGCTTTTCTCCCCTATTTTGGTCTCTCTTCCTCCACCTCCCCTGTAGAAACATGACTAGACTTTATCTGACCACTTTGCTAATTAAAAAGCAAAATTCTGTAGTCCTACTTTTAAGTGGGCTAGTGGGTTTCAAAATCTAACAAATGTAAATATTTTGTTTTAACCAAATTTTACATTTCCTAAAAATGGAGACTGAACAGAGCCAAGACTTGCCAATAAAGTTCTATTCTTTCTTTTTCTATCTCAGTTTTATCCATATTGTCTGCACATAACACCTGCTGCGCTCTACCAGTTTCTAGTTTCTTGCATTTTTCTGTTATGAATTCTTGAATATTATTACAAGATAATGAGGCAATTGCAGAAAATTTTGCATTTATTTTCTGCATTGATAGCATTGTCACAGAAATTTTCAGCCAAGAATTTCTGATGTAAATCTAACAGTCTGGCCATTAATGATCATTAGTGTCACATCTAAGAAACAAATCTGGTTGATGTTATTTATTAAAAGCAATCAAAGTATGCCATTATGGTCCTAATTACAATGTTTACTCAGATGGCCTTATTTATCCACAAGAAGAAATAATGCCAAGAAGCTGCTAGAACTTCTACACTAGGCATGGGAGAAACACGAAGTCCCAAAACAGTGGAGTGATATTCTTGAAGAGAAATACATTTATTGAACACTGTTAATAAAGTAAGTAATTTTGTCAGTGTTCTTTCTGGTTGCATGTTCAGCAGGTTGAATGCAGCAGATCTGAATGAGATAAGCCACAAAGCAGCTACTGACATTGAACTAAACAGGAATAGAATTTTTTGGAGCTATTCAACAGCAAATCCTATCCACCACACCTAACTGAGAGTAATGAACATGCATGATTGACTACATGCCTATTATATATCCCTATCAAGGCTTTCATTGGAAGGGGAATTCAGCTGAGTGTTCTTGAGATAAAGGTGATGAGGACTGAGATAAGTGTTTGGTTGAAAGAGGAGATGTCCACGAGTACCAAGGGCACCAGTGACTTGAGGAAAGGATAATGGAAATGTATTCAACAAGTATCAGTGTTCCCATGGATGCAGCAGGACTTCCGATGGAGTGACCTAATATGTTCCCCAGAAGGACTAAACAACAATGTAATTTCAGGAGCTAGGAACCTCACACAGAGACTGCAGAACCACTCACCTATTCCAGAAGCAACAATGAAGAACCAGGGATTAGATCTCTCCTACGTATTTTATTAGAGTAAACTTGCTTAAGAGAGAGAATTGTCTAGAATATTGCCTGATATGGGGTGTCTTCTCACTTTAGTAATTAGAGGTTTAGAGAGTGATGCAATTCAACTTTGAAATGTTGAGCTATATGGTACTTTTCTCATCTTAGCATTGTCAAATACCTTTATGCTTTTCTATTTATTACGTCATTTAATATTTACAACTATTTGAAATAGTAATAGATTTTCTGTTTACATTTTTAAACAGAAGAGTATGTGGGGGCACAGAGAGGTAAATATATACTTAGTACACTGGGGTGGAAGAAGAATCCAGGGATGGGAAGTCCCCCACCCTGTGGTGAGGCGTCATTTGAATACAAATGACAAAGAATACAATTCATCTGTTTTAAACAACAAAAGTGAAAATATTGACTCTGTGATTGACAAGTATGAGACTAAAACTGCATTCAGACATAGGGTTGTTCCAAGAGCTCAAATGATGTACTCAAGATTCAATTTTCCTCTCTCAGCTCTGTATTTATTTGCTTATTCATTCTCAGGCTTCATGTGTGGAAACATGCCTGCAAGTAAGTTCAAAGTGTTAAGTGCAGTTGAAAATGTGTTGCTCTTCACAAGAGCTGGTGCAAAACACTTATTGTTTCTTATTGGGTCATGTGCTCAACAATGAATCAATCACTGGGAGTGAAATGCCTCTTATGACTGAACTGAGTCACTTATCTACGCTTGGACTTAGGACAGAATGTTATACATGAACTAAAACTAAAGGATCTAGATAGTTTCCCTAGAAATAGTTTTTCTTTGATTGACTTTCCATTATATCTCAACAAACTGATTTTTCTTGATGACTATGAAATTTGTAAATGATTTGAGTTTAATATAATGACATTTAAGCGAATGACTAATAATCAAGATGCTCTGTTGTCTCTCATGCAATGCAAACTAGATCTCTACAACCCATTAATCCACTTAGATCACAAATAGTCAAACCTGGAACCAAATTGTCAATCATCTCTGACAAATGGGGCAAAGCACAATTTAAAAAAATAGCTACAAAACTAAAATTAATAGAGAAGGAAATCTAGAGAAGTAAAAATTGTGCAAAGTTGGAGTTGTTAGTTGAGATTCACCTCTGTGAGCCAAGAAAAGACATACTGGGTTGACTATGTCCATGAGGTTCACATCCCTCACAATGCAAGTTCACTGCTGTGACACGAGAGTCTGCTGCAGTTCAGTAAGTGACATCTAACACTGTTAAAAGTTTATTTTTGAAAGAAGGTGTAATCATGATCTCATGCAGATATAAAATGACCTCTTGTCAAGGTTTCATTCATTAACAAAGGAATGAGTAAGTGTTTTGGCTGGTTCCAAGAGGGACTCAAAGTACCACACATACCTAGACAGACAAGGAATTTTGAAATGAATTTACATATTAATGAGAGATGGGGCTATTCATAGGGTAATAACCAAGTACATTCCAATGGGCACAATGCTTAACATATCTACCAGGAAAAATCATTTGTATTGGTATCAGTTTTATACAACTTACAGAGTTATAAATAGCTCAAAGACCATGGAAATATCAACATAAAAATGTGTTGTGTTTCTATACTCCAGTATTGAATGACCTATGAGAAAGATAAATTAAGGAACTATCCCACTTACAATTGCATCAAAAAATACCTAGAAATAAATTTAAGCAAGGAGGTATAAGATCTATACACTGAAAACTATATTAATGAATAAGACACAAATAAATGAAGATATATTCCATGCTCATGGATAGGAAGAACTAATATTGTTAAAATATCCATACTGACCAAATCAATCTATGGAGTCAATACAATCCCATTAAAACTCTGATGGTGGACACGCCCCCAAAACATGGCGGTGAACAGACGCTATGATCAGGCTCTCCCACAAAAAATCGATTTATGGAGAAAAATATCCCTAACCTTGAGAGCTGACTCGAAGACAACCGGATACCCTACGCAATACAATCAACCCTGGGGGTGCTTTAGACTTAAAAATAAACCAAAGAGTCAGAGTAAAGAGAAGAGAAAAGACATCGGACTCCACACAAAGGAGCAGCAGAAAGGAGAGGTGGGCAAACCGGCTTCCCCTGAGAGCCACTGAATTACAAGGTTAGAAACTGGGGTGAGGTCGGAGGGCTCCGGCCAGCCGACTGGGAGCGCGACCCCCACTCCACCACCCCAAGACCCCCCTCTCTTCCCTGCGTGGCAGCCCTGAGGAACAGGAAATCGGGAGGGTCACTGCCTCCCATCCCCCACCTGGGGCTAGGTAACATCTTAAAGGTGAGAAAGTACAGGCAAGAAATATCCCCCACTGGTTGCGAGGTGATAAATTAGCCAGAAAAACTGGTTAGGCCAGAAAACCTCCCGCCGAGACCACCTCAAACACTCTGGGCTTTAGACTGCAAATTGATCCCAAGCTGATGGGAGGGATGGCATTTAAGGACTATTGACTGACAATCCCCAAAACCCCTCCTATACCTGTTGCTGAAACTATCTCCTGCTGAAACTATCTCTGACCACACCCTCCCCTGCAAAGTGTCAGCACCGTGGCACCCAGAGGGCAGCAAAAACAAACAAACAAACAAAAAAAGACCTCAGCAGGTGGTGAACACAGCACAGCACTTGCCACACCCCCAACTTCTAGGTGGCTGCACACTGGCACCCTAGAAACTAGGGGAGGTGAAACGCTGATCAACAGCCACTCACAGCCTCCACCCCTGCACCCCTTTGTGGAGTAGCAGGCCCAAAGCAGCAGAAAAGAAACTAAGACCAGGAGCTCCCAACCCCTCCCCACCAGACATAACCCCAGGGGCAGGAATAGCCCCAGGCAAACACTGAAGGAAAGGGGAAAAAAAAAGGGGGGGAGGGGAGAAAGAATAGAAAGACTCTCAGCAAGGACTAATGACAGCAGCAACAGCAAGACAACAACATCTGTCACTGGAAAGGAAGGGCTGAACCCCAGCAGGGGACCCAACCAGAAACCCCAGAACCTAATAGCAAAAGGACTACAGAACTCCAAATTCACATCTCCCCAATACTTTATTTTTTTTATTATTTTTTACAATTTTATTATTATTATTATCCTTTTTTTTTTTAACTTTTAACCTACCTTTTTCTCTTGGTCCTTCATTCCTACTTTTCTTCATCTTCATTCCCCTTTTCTTTCCTCTCCCTGTTTTTTTTTCTTTCTCTCTTTTCTCTTTTCTTTCTTTTTTACTACAAACCACCCCTTCATCTTCCCTAATTCAACTCGGAACTGGAAACACACTGGAGACACGCCATGAGAAACACAAAACTTCAAGAAAGAAAAATAAGAAAATCCAGAAGATACCCAGCCACAGCCAAGACAACTCAGACACTAGGGAACCACAAACACTCCTGAGCAAGTAAAACCAAGAGTCATGCCCGCCAGCACCAGCAGAAAGCTACGAACAGAGCAAAGCAGAAAACCAACAATGGGAAAGAAAAAAGTCACAAATGACCCTCAAAACAATACACCACAAAAAGAAAATCCCTCTCCAGAACCCATTAATATGGACATAGAAGACTACATCCACCTAACAGATAAACAGTTCAAAATGGCCATCACAAAAAAATTGATAGAATTAAATGAAAAGAACAAAGAACTGAGGAACGAGAATGAATCCATAAAGAAGAAATTGAAGGAACTGGAAGATTTAAAAACATTAGTAGAGGAGCTAAAAAATTACAGGGAAAGCCAGAAAAGTGAATTAAAAGATATGCAGGGAAGAATAAGCATTCTGGAAGATAAACACACTAACAGAATCAAGGCAGAAAAGGAAAGAGAAAAACAAAGGAAAAAGAATGAGGAAAAGCTTCGAGAACTATCTGACACCATGAAAAAAGGAAACATCAGAATCATAGGAATCCCAGAAGGAGAAGAGAGAGACAAAGGAACAGAGAAACTTCTCAAGGAGATAATTGAAGAGAACTTCCCAAACATGAAAAAAGAAA